>LPNX010473219.1:2614-71505 GCA_001517045.1 Pseudotsuga menziesii
GTGATCTCGCTCCAAACGCTCCAATGGCCCGTCGAATTTGCGTTCCTGATTGTGAAAATGAGCCGCTGGTTCGGGACTGTGTATTTAATTTTTTTTTATGATTTACAAATCGCATATGCGTTTTATAACTACATATCGCGAGCGCGTTTTGTAGTTATATAACGCGTATGCGATTTGTGTTCCTATCCTACATGTTCCATGACATGTCAAGCTTGGGTTGAACCATACCAAGTGCTATGTCAGGCTCGGGTTGATGTATTTTTTGGTAACATGATGTTGTTTTTGAAAACTAGGATTGCATCTTAAAGGTCCCTCATCTTCTTGCACTGACCCTGTCATCTATTCCCGCGCATGTTTACCATTTGTAATTGTGTTCACCCTCATCTACTAGAACTATAATTCCATTATTCTCTTCTATCGTGAAGATGGGTATATCTCCCTGTTGTGGGAAGGCTGATAGGCTCATACCTACAAAGGGTCTTGGACTAAAGAAGAACACCACCGCCTCATAGCTCACATTCAAGCCCCCATGGTAGCTAGCGTTCTCTTTCTAAGGACACAAGTTTCTTGTTAAAGCTTTGCTTCAGATATTATATCTAAGTTTTCTCAATTTTTCTATTACAGAGCTATTGAGATGCATTAAGAGCTGCAAGATTTCCAGCTTGGAAGCTTCACAAAGAAAACGAGAAAAAACTATTCTGATCACTTTTGTTTCTTCGAATCCGTTGTTGAAAATCTTGATTTTGAAGTTTCTTATAAATAAGTTTTAATAGCACGAGAATTCAATTTATGCTCATGCTTATGAATTCATTTTTTTAACCGTTTATGCTTTGTCACTCCACTTCTGGCTATATGAATTCCATGCAAAGAAAATCCACCCAGTAAATTGTGATCACAACATCCTCCACATCATGTCCAAGATATGTTTTTGTTGTCGTCTTCATCTATGCTCGAATCATGGAAGATATCTCCACGACTGCGAACTCCTTGCTCTGGTATTTGTATTTGACTTGGATGAGAGGTATGTCTTTGTATCCAAAGACTACACTGAAGGGATAGA
Source organism: Pseudotsuga menziesii (assembly GCA_001517045.1). NCBI lineage: Eukaryota > Viridiplantae > Streptophyta > Pinopsida > Pinales > Pinaceae > Pseudotsuga > Pseudotsuga menziesii. The sequence goes on from LPNX010473219.1 coordinate 3,675, forward strand.
GTTTCATGTCATAACGATCAAAATTGATAATTCCTATAGACTAAAGTAATTCAGAATTAAAGCATGAAGGGCCATAGTTTCATGTCATAATGATCAAAATTGATAATTTTTGTAGACTAAAATAATTCAGAATTAAAGCATAGACCATTAATTCATTATCCACTGGAATACAAATAACTATCAGTCATTCAATCATTTTCTACTTATAAGATGTTGGGTTTGTTGGAAATATTAATTAATCGTTGATCTGAATAGCACCTCAGCCAACTTTGTTAGAGTCTGTAGCAAGTTAGTTTCTGTCAGACAGTCTGACATGATGAAGAGTTCATGTATCTCGTATATAAGCTAGTCAAATTAAATTGATGAAGCTAAGTTTCTAGGTAGAGAGTTATTACAGTCTTTAATGTTAAGTCAATAGCTTCACAGAGAAGCAATTTTAGTCGGTAGAAGTTTTATGTATGAAGAAGAAGATTGTAAATCTGAATATATGTACAAGCATGCACAAGCAGAAAAAACAGAGAGACAGACAGAAATAGAGAGAAGAGAAGTGCGGAGAAGAAGAAGAAAAACTCTGTGAAGAGTTTGAAGCTCAAGCTTCTGTGTTTCATGAAAGTGTTGAGAGCCAAAGCTCTGTAAAAGGTGAAACATCCTTGTAATTTCCAAATTTGTATTTACGGTTGTAAATCTTTGTTATGCTGTCACAAGAAATATAAATCCAAAGTTTATGGTTTGATGCAAGTTTTATTTAGCTGCGCATCTTCTCCAGGTTTACCTGAGTGAATGTTGTTTACATTTACTGTTCAATGAAAGACACAAAGAATCCATATTTACTTCATAGAGTAAAAGTTTTAGTTTTTATCCACGGAAGGGTTCAACACAAATCTTATTTAATAATTGGTTATATAATATTGTGAGTGAGTTGCAATAGTTGTGTCGCAATTTATCCCAAGCAACCGCCAGTGAAAAGTGTTTTCATAACATAAGTCTTTAGACTAGGAAATATAAGGTTGTTCTGTAGAAGTGAAATTTGATCGCAACCTAAATCTTGTCGCAATAAAATCCAGTCGAAACCAAGTAAGTATGACTAGGTAAAAGTGACTCGGGTAAAAGGTCAGTTGTAGTAACTCTATCGCAGTAATTACGTCGCAAGTATTTTTAATCGCAAGACTTTCCACTAAAGTTAAAAGGGAAAACCAAAAGGTTGTGTTGCACGGTAACTCAAGTTAATTGCGGTAGCCATTGTTTCTCGAGATCTGGTATTAGAACAAGGTTAAGAAATAAATATTGTCTTAAAAGTGAAAAATTAATTTCCTAAGGTAAATTAAAAAATGCCTTCTACTTCCGGTTCACAAATGTTGAGTTTGCAAACTCCAATTTTAATAGGAAAGAATTATGAGTATTGGTCTCTAACAATGAAGGATTTGTTTAGAGTTCAATATGTTTGGGATATAGTTCAGAATGGTTATGTAGAACCAGTAGATCAGATAGCATATAATAATCTCACACAAGATGAGAAAGATGTCCCGAGGGAACAAAGGAAGAAAGATGGAAAAGCTATGTTTTACATACACCAAGACATGCATGAAAACGTACTCCCAAGAATAGCAGTAGAAAATACCGCAAAGCAAGAATGGGACACATTGGAGACCGCCTATCAAGGTTTGGACAAGGTAAAGAATTCAAAGTTGCAGATCCTGAGAAGAGATTTTGAATCTCTGTCCATGAACGAATCAGATTCAGTGGACTCATTCTACACCAGAGTTGTTGGATTGATAAATCAACTAAAAACTCATGGAGAAAAGATAGAGGACCAAAGAGTGGTTGAAAAAATTCTCAGAAGTCTTCCCCCAAGATTTGTTGGCAGGCGGTTTTGAGGAATATTAGTGGCGCAACACCAAGGGTGATGTGCAAGGTCGAAGTTGATGTGCAACGTCAAATATGATGCGCAAGGTCAAAGATAGCACGCAAGGCAGGAAAGTCGATAAAGAATCGACTTGGTCATCATTTTGTAGGATTTGGTCATTATTTTGTAGTTTTTGGTCCAAGTAGTTAGGAAGTTGATCTAAGTGGACCATTTTGTAAAAGGCACAAGCCTATAAGTAGATATAGAATTTTAATGTTGATAGAATGTTCATCAGCTTAGAGAAGATCATAGCTATCTGGGGAGAATCTGAATTTTATGTTGAATTGTGCTCTGCGGAGCACTGTGGTGTGTTTTGTCGCAACTGTTTTGAGAACCTGTTTTGATGCGGAAGTAATATCACATGATGGAGTTTTGATGGAAACATGGTGTTTTGTCTTTCTTATTTCCTTTTATTCCTGTGATGTGATGCAAATGAGTTGATATTGATGGTCTCTTCTGAATGATGCGTTATTTTTGTGTTCTAAAGCATGTTATGGCGATTGAGCTATTATAAGTAGTTATCTTGATGCGATCTAAATGTGTTAGTGCGATCTAATGATTGATGGTTGGATATACAATAATAAATCTTTGTTTGATGTCTGATGTAATGATGTGATAGATAAACAATAGATGTGCAAACTCCTCCTTCCTACTGCAGAAACATGGTTCTGACAGTTCTCCTTTGAACATCTTGAGTGAGACCTCATCTTCTCTATAGGTTTTGCTGAACAGGGTAAAACCTGATTGGGCCGGTGCTAAGGGAGATCACTGAGTTAAGGGTTTTGACAGAGAGTGAACCCCTGTCGACGAATCTCTACCAACAAATGGTTCTGTTATCGGGACTGTAGTGCATGAAGAAGGAGGACATGTTGTGGCATACGAAAAGGCCGAAGATTCAAGATTGGTTCGATCAAAACGCTCGACAATTTACAGCGGAAGAGATTCAAAACCCTGGATTAACGATAGAAGAGTGGCTGGGAAGGTACCTATATTCTGATCTCCACGATGTCACGTCCCCACCCTTCTACTGGTGAGAGGAAGCAACTATAATGATAACATTGCAGGAAAACTAAGCCCCATGAACACAAGATATAAAATGCAGTAAACTAAAACATTCATAGATGAAACTTATCATTCAATAAACATCGAAAGCAATACATGATATTCACATTCAGGCATTTCACATGTTCATAGTAATTTAATTGCAAAGACAACATAAACAAGAAATAATACAGTTGCAAGGATTTATGCACAAGAATACGTATCTTCAGGAGAGCTTGTCCCACAACCAGCTACATCGCTGCAACGTTCCACCCAACCATAGGTCAGTGTGCTCATCAATCTCTCAGCAGCATTGCCACCCTCGAGTTGGGCATGATTCTGCAAGGGATAAGGGGAAACTAGCAAAATCACACGTAGCCAGAGATACACAACAATATATATCCAAGTCAATGTAGTTAGGTTTATCAGACTATCAGGGAGATGGGAAAGCTAACTACTAAGCTGGTGGGATCACTAAAGAGCTAGGGAAACCTATACCAAAGCTAGCCTGAATTAATACACCCACACATACCCAACACAAGGAACCAGTCCCTTCTCTGCTACACAGTCCCTCAGGAACTGACTTCCCTTCCAGTGTTATTCAGAGGGTGTGTGGAGAAGAAAGCCATCCCTCTAACTCTATCCATGAGGCTCCTACACACATCAAGTTTGTCAAGCAGACTAAGCCTCCATCCCACTCCCACACAGTCCAAAGACCAACCACTGTGCCCACATAGCAAAACAAAAGCTCTTGGATTGAAAGGAAATGCCACCTAGCAAAACTAGAATAGCAATTGGGTATTACACAGCTCAAACTAAGCAATTCGACTCCAGAGTCGTTCTTGGCCCTATTATGGCAAAAAATGACTCAATGAAAACCCACAGTAACAAAAAATTTGTGGAGAAGCTAACATAGATCTCTCAGTTGCATGAGGATAGAAGAATATAGTCGGTTGTGAAGGGATTTACATACTCAGACCCACAGCATGAAGGGAATTACACACAGAAAAAATCAAGAGAAAGGAAAAACACGAGTTCCTGCCTGCGTGAGGAGGAACCAATGCTCCACATAAGTGTAGAATGAGGATCACCGAAATGATCGGATCCATGGTTCCCTGGGTATGTGTGAGCATGTGGGAAAGGACTAACAATCCTACCAATACTGACGTTGCCCATGCAGACGTTTTCCCAGGGCAATAACTACCCCCAGCTAACTCCAAGGAATTAATTTGATGGCTGAATGAGACAAGGAAGGGTGAGTAATACAAAAGAGGGGTTTAACAATTGACACTTGGCTATTACCCAATGGTTCCCAAGTGTTAGGCATCCCCCCCCCTAACCTTAGGAAATCGTGCCCTTTTCATTATTGTTGCATCGACATAGCCGGTTGCGGGTCTTTTTAATTAATTTTTGCATATGTACATGGTGTCCAACATTATAACCTGCCTGGCTAGCATAGAATACCATTGGAGTCGCCGAAACATAACACGACAATCAATGGTGGGGCATTTTCTTATAGCTCCACACCATGATCCATTACAATATATACATCATATACATTTAATGCAAATGGGGTCAAAACAGGGGTGTTACACACGAGTACTTCTTCTCTGAGTTTTCGATCATCTTGTACAAGTGGTTGGCACAGTTGACCTATCAAAAGACAAATTTTCGAGGTGAACCCACTTGTTGGACCCCAGAGTTGATCCAGCAGCTGTAGGAGGTATATAATATGGTGTCAAGGGCTGTCTAAGTGTGGCTTGATAGCATCTTGGAATGCTACATCACTGAGTTTATAGTCGACATAGTCAAGTCTTACAACGATGCGAAAAGGGAGTTCTTCAAAGGACTAAGAGGTAGGTTTTTTTTATCTTTGCAATTGTCGATTAAGATGCTCATATGTGAAAAATGCATATTGAAGATGAACTCGGATGAGTAGAGCCCTGGTGTGTGGAGGCTGTGGGTGCCGCGGAGACGAGGGTTGGATGGAATGATACAGGGTATATGGATGGGAGTTACGACGAGATTGTGAGGGAAGACAAGGAAGGATGTGGCCTTCTACGAAGTGGAGCAAAGTTTCAGCAAGAGAAGAGGCAGAGGACTGAGGAGAGTCCTGCTGCAACCAAAACAAGAGGCTATGAGAGAATATCACATAGGACAAAGTGACCCTACAGCGACAAAGGATGTAACCAGGCTATGCCTGAGCCCGAGGAAAGAACAACCCCAAGTAACAATGTACCCACACCTCCGTGCACTACACCACACTCAGGAGGAAATAATAGTTCAACACCAAATTGTCTGACATGTCATCAACACTCTAATCCTAGTGGATTAGCGAACGTAGGAAGAAGTGACAAGATGGTGGGTGATGATGTTAAGTTACCTCTGTTTCATGGGAACAAGACCAAGGATCCTGAACAAAACTTGTTTATGTGCGAAGCAGTTTGGACTGTAAAGCAAGCTCAGGATGATGATGTTAAGAAAGGTCAGTTGGCGACAACTTTTTGAGGTCGCGCACTGGATTGGTACATGAAGTTTGTGCAAGTTCCCACAGGGAATCCAACGAAAACTCTAGCAGAGATCAGAACTAGACTGATCAAAGGGTTTAGAATTCCTAAGTCTAAGGCACAATATATCACAGAGCTAAAGGAGATTTAGCAATATCCAAATGAATCTGTCTGGGATTTTTATCAGTGATTCAAGACACTGATGGTGAAAGTCAGTTTTGGGATGAGTGATGTACAACACAAGACGTTGTTCATTGCGACATCCGTATCGCATATCAGGATGCCCTTGATGTAGCAAAATATTGCAACACAAAGCAAGGCTCTAGAGATATCGATGAAGCTGGAAGCTTCACCTGTTGGCAAGATTGGAGTTGGCATGAATCAGATTCAATCGCAACTGGTGAACCTGAAGATCCAATTGCAATATATCAAGAAGGGAAGAAATTATCATGAGGAAATATGGTGTACTCGATGTCATACGGAAGGACATCATAAGGATCAGTGCCCAAATTTCCAAAATTATCTATTGTCGCGAGCTTCGAATCTACTAAGTCATGGTTGTATGCCATGGTGTCACATCTGTCAAGTTCATGGAAATCAACACGAAGATTGTGTGTTTATGCAGAAGATGGTATCAAAGCTTGCGCATTTGTATTTCATGTTTTTCCTATCGGTTGGCCATGAAGACAAGGACTGTCGAGCATATGATTTTCTTGAAGAGAGGACGATGGATGCATATTATGTGAAGGGAGAATACCATCGGCCAGCGGAGACACCGCTACCGTATGAGCCACCAAAGGTGGTACAACCACAGCCACAACTGCATTTTGTACCAGAGCCACAACCATAACTGTAGTTTATGCCACGACTGCAGTTTGTTGTGACACAAACCCAGTACAACCAAATTCCATATGCTCTACAGTAGTGGCAGTATACTCAACCATAGTATGCAAAACCATAACTAAATCCCCCACCAAAGCAGCAGTTCAATCAACCGTAGTATTAACAATAGGGAGGCTTTCGCGGAGTATTTTGAGGAGGACGAGGTGGAGGTTTTGGTCAGGGAGGAGGATGAGGTCGCGGACCTGTGCAATGTTATAATTGTGGATTGTTGGGGCACCACCAAATATATTTTCTAAACTTTCAGTTGTAATGTACCTATTGTACCACCACAGATCACACAGTTGAATATTGTCCACAACTGATTGCGAAGTGGCAAGCAAGGAATGTTCCATCACCATAGAACCGGAACCAGAATGCAAATCAGAACGCGAACCGGCCAGTGAATCCACCACCTAACCAAAACCAGGGACCAACAGTTGTGAAGATCTCAGCAGAACCCAAAGTTTAGTCTGTTGATGTTGTTGTAATTAATCGTAGAGGTGCGACAACAGGATATAATGGCCCAATTCCATAAGTTCGATTGGATGGACGGAAAAAGGTGCAATTTGTTGTCGACGCCAGGAGGGATACGTTCTTTGAAGCATGTGACACTATAAGAAGAGATCCAAGTAAGTTTCTTGTTTATAAAATGCCACCTTCTTTTTATTCAACTTTGGTAGCGGGACATAAAGTGGCTATGTAATAGTAGAATGATGATGAACAATGACGATGATGATGAACAATGATGATGATGATGAATAAAAAGAAGGTGGCATTTTATAAACATTGCTAGGACATGTATATTAAGAAAAATGCAAATAATTTGACCATAAACTAAGTCCTCACTAAATTTAAAATCAGAATTACGACCACTAAAATCACAATGTCAAGGATCGATTGGATCAAACCAACATACACTGAAACAAAATGGATAACATGGTTGAAACTAAATCTTCTATGAGTTCACACATAAGAGAAAAAATGGAGGCAAGTGGTGATTCATATAAGTTTTTGTCCCGACATGCAAGTATTGGGACTATTGAGTTTGTGGAGAGGGGAAAGTTAAATCTTCACACGCCCTTCCCCTACCCCCAATTTATTAAGTTTTATATGATGGGGATGGGTAACAAAACCTCCCCAAACTACTTTGTAAAACTATGTTAATCGTTGGGGTATATTCCCATATAAAGCTTGATCATGGACAAAAGTTAGGCAATTGACCTAGCCTCCTCCCTCCCTTACAATGGAATTCCTTCCAATCACTCAGGATCACTTGTCTTGATCATTTGATCCTTTTTATTTTTTCTAAATATGTAACAACACAATTGTAAATAATTCATTATGATTTATTAAGAAAGTAGAAATTGAGTTATGGATTAGCATAGAGTTAGGGGATAAGTTATGGATTAGTATAGAGTCAAGTTAATACGTTAGAAGCAAAGAAAACCTAGATATAGATAGCCCATTTGGGAGCATATATCGAAACGGATATTTGAAGTGGATGGCACACCGATAAATGATCATTCCTTGACAATAAAAACAGAAAATGGATTTAAACTGAATATGTTTGTTGTTGTTGAAAAATAATAAGCAGATCGCATAACATATATTAAATTGAAATTGGTTGGGGATCGAACTCGGGCCACTCGCATGACAGGAAGGAATACCAACCACTATACTACAACGACCTGCAATTATCCCTAAATTTACTTACTTGGTACCTGGATAATAATCTAATTCGAAATTTCATCATTGTACTGTCCTTTTAGTTTCGGATTCAGATACGCTTTCGGAGAGAAATTGAAACCAAAATAAAAAATTAATATCAATCGTTATTGCACCAACCGGGAATGGAACCCGGGTCTGTACCGTGGTAGGGTACTATTCTAGTACTAGACCATTGGTGCAACTATAAAAACTCCTCTTTTGTGTTACATCAAATAAATATTAATAGCCAAGAAAAAAGGAGGATTTATTTCCTAAATATATGCTGATAACTATGCGAGGCATTTGTGCCATTATCATTTACATAATTGTGGGTGGTGTGTTTTTTATTTGGTTTTCTTTAGAACAAGGATCATTTGTTTCAATGTTTGGGATGGGGAGTTATTCTACCTCTCCCGTTTAAATATTGAGCTCCTAAAAGCAAACACATGTTCTTAAATATTAGACCCATTTATATTGAAATGAAATTTTACTTTAATATATAATATTGTTAATATTAATATTTTTATTACCTATTACTAATTTTGAAATATGACTTAAAAGTGTTTGTAATTGATTCAGAGTTCATCTTTAACCAAAGAAAATAAGTTTTATGCCCAAGACTTAGAAGTAGAAAATGAAAATTACATACATCAAATGAAAAAAGATTCTTAGTGTCAAATGGGATAAATTTTATATCTCGACTAGTGATTTAACTAAGGGTTTCCCTTGGATATCCAATCATCGACTTTTGCATTGTTATTGTTCCATGGAACTTGCAAATCCATAGGACTTGGCCATGGGAAAGGAGGGGAATTCATAGAAAATACGACTTGGCCATGGGAAGGGAGGAGGATTCATAGCAAATACGACTGGGCCTGGGAAGGGAGGAGGATTCATAGCAAATACAACTTGGCCATGGGAAGGGAGGAGGAGAAAGCAGTTGTATCACCCGAAGATGGGGACAACGATGTAACTGCTAAAGTCTATAGAGGTGTACATACCCCACCCCTTTAGATTTGAACCTATGACTTCTTAGAAGGAAACATATGTTCTTAATTGTTAGTCTCACTCAAGCTATACAATATGAGTCAAGAAGCATCTTGCATTGGGAAATTCAAAAAGTGTCCACAAAAGTAAGGAAACATAAATAGGAATAGAGAATACAAAAGTAAGAACAAAAAACTGTGTAAATTTATTATTATGTGAAATCTTGTCACCAACAAAAACCTTACACGATGAAATATAAAAACTTTATACATTTTGTTTTTCAAAATGGGGAACAATTCCTCAACTTCGTAAAGACTCATTTCATGTCATACTTATTCAAATACCAATGTGATTACAATCAAAATCATATTTAAACCACCTTCACACATTAATTATACTTGTTTAAAGAGTGATATGACTTCTCTCACACACACACACAAGTTCAAATGTAGAGTACTTACTCAAACTCTCAATTACCTTATTTAATCCCCTAGATACATAATTATAAACCCCATTAATATCTATATATTTTTAATATATTAAAAGCACCTCTAAAATATTATATACTATACAATATATTGCTTCCATTTTTAGAGTATGAATGCCAAAATCCCACTAAGAATAAAAGGTGATATGGGTTGATATGATTGACTCACAACATAGCCATGGTCATCATAATTAATTTAGGAAGCCATCACAAAAATTCCCCATGCAAGGACATAAGTCACCATCATATAAGAATCTAAATATTTTTTTTAATGTCATCTTGTAGCGCAAATCAATTATATTTATGGCAAAAGTTTGAAGAAAAAAAAACTCTATGCCAAATATTTTAGTTGTTGTAGTTTAAAATTGAGGTCACCAATGTAGTTTCAATTCCCAAAAGAAATTAAGAAAAAAGTTACCATGGTAGACCCATTACAATTTCGATATATCAAGATCGTAAAATGGAAAACTAATAGAGATCTTGAAAATTAAATTTACTATATCATCTCCTCTCTTGTGTAATTTAATTTCTAAACAAGATGAAGTTAGTCAATATATTTGAGAACAAAAATAGTTTGGTTAATAAGAGAAATATAAGCTTTCCCCACTAAACCAAACCCTTCCATTCCTATTTAGATGGGGCCAATTGCATCACAACTTCAACACTATGCAAACATATCCCACTACTATGTCTCCCATCTCAACTTTAGTAGAAGATGAACACATTCCTGTTTAGATGGAGTTAATTGCCTCACATCGGCTTCATCAGTGTGGAAACATATTCCACTACTATGTATCCCATCTTTGTTTTATCATAAGATTATGTAAGTTAGATGCATAGAGGATGAAGGTTATGCTCTTTGGTAACTATAGCTTGACAGAGAAAAGAAACACATGGAAACAATTAAAAAAAGTATTGAAATAGTTTGTGTACATACCTTAAACCTCTCTAGATTTGAACGTATGGGCCTTCAAGGAAGAAATACTAATCATTAGGCCCACTGAAGTTGGGTTTTGCATTGTCTGTCATGGCTTGGTCAAGGTGACATCTAATGTGCCAGTGAGATTCCATACTTGAAATTTAATTTACATTAAACATGTCCAAAAACAAGTTTTAATTATAAAAGCAAATGGAATAGTGGTTAGGATATCATCAAGCCAATGCAACAAAAAAATAGATTATTATCAATTTTGATATAAAAGATTGAAATAAATGCATGCTTGCATAATATAGGAAACACACAGGCAAATATAATTTTGCATTGATGATGGTGACGATTACTATCAACAAGGATCAAATTTGGTTTATTGAACCTTGAAAATTTTGATAAAATTTGTTTTAGCATTTTGATTTTATGTCAGAAGATATTGGACAAAAACTTTCCTATATCTCTTTGGTCTTCATGAGTATTAAGTTATGAAGATCAATAGTGTTGCATTATTTGAAATCAATGCCTATTGTGTGCATAGACATGGCATTCAAAGAGAAAGTGTTTTTCATCCTCCACATTCTTTGTTTCCCAAAGATTGCATTTTCTTCTATCCCATGGCGTTTTTAGTTTGTCCAATGCCTAGTTTCACTTTGGAGGTTTTTTTTATTTTTAAAAGGTTAATTTTCCTTTTTAAGCTAGCTATAGTAGAACGGTCCCTTTGATCTTTTCAATTGAGGTTAAGGATCTCTTTATAGTACTTTAACTTTCTCTTATTCACTTTCTCTTTAAATTTAGTTGGGATGGTGCTTTTAATGATAGTTAGTTATTTCCCAATTTATTTCCAATGGCTTAACCAAGAATCAACATTTATATGTTATCCTCTCTTAAGTCGAGATACTTTCGCTTGAGTTTGAATAAATGCTAAGAAGCCTCTTATCCTTCATGTTAGTTACCTTCTACCACTACATTAGGTATCTAACCATAGACGTACTCTCAAAGGGTGGAAACCCAACCCATAATAGGAGGATTAAATAGCTTATATACAAAAATATTAATTTATAATGTACTATGCATAAAACATCAATTTCATTACATTTTGACTTATAATTAGAATATAAATTTCCATAGTGTCAATATCAAATTCCAACATTATCAATATCATTTTTCATAATTCAAGCAATAAATTTTTAAGTATAAACATTTAAAGAAAAACAAGTTTAGTCATTGCATCTAAGACATGTATATTTTCATCAATATCTAAATAATAGTAAAAGAAGAATGATAGGCAACACCTCCAATGCAAGCACATAAGATCCATACATAAAGAATGAGGATTGTTAGTCACTCATAACTACCAATTTGGTTACCTTATTTGGAAACAATACAACTAAATTAGTATAAAATATTTTAGAAAACAAACATCTACAAGTTAGGAGAGAAGAGCACATATGACTATCAATAAAGTTCCAATCATCAACATCAATCACTTTCACCTTTAAGGTAGTTGTTCCTAATGGTTACATGTCCCTTTGAATTTATTTTTGTTTGCTCTATGTTCCATCCCACATTTCATGATCATGTCTATAGAATGATATTAGCATCAAAAGAGGTCACTTTTTCAATTCCAATAAACCATTATTGATATTTGTTGTTCCTCAATGGTTGCATATCTCTTTGAAGTTATTTGTGTTTGCTTTATGTTCCATTCCACATTTCATGATCATGTCCATAGAATGATATATTTATAAGAGGTCACTTTTTCAATTCCAATAAACCATTTTTTTTTTTGTTTAGACAACTTACTTGCATTGATTGAAGTTTTTAGTCAACACGGGTAAGCAACAACGACGAAAATTATCAGTGTGCGGCAGAGCAATGATTGTTGTCCTAGGGTCATTGCTAGCGGTTGGATCTCAATATGCTAAGATCTAACGGTCAGCGATGAGCCTATGGCAACAATCATTGCTCTGTCGCAGGCTGATTAATGGTCGTCGGCAACAACCGTTCCTTTTTATATTCAACACTAGGAAATAACCATTTTTCCATTCCATTGAGGTCTCCTTTGACTATGAAGTTGCAATGGGGGAATCCATTATGTTAAAGTAGCATGGGACTTGTTCCTAACCCTACATGTTTTCAAAATCAGATTTTTTTTTTTTATAATTGTACTTGGAGCATTTGCCCTCAATTACATCATCTTTGGGAGATAATTCATTTCTAGGCTTGTCACATAGAGGTCAATGGAGTGATTGTTAATAGTGTGGACATGTTCCTTCCACAAGTAAGTTTCAATGACAATTATAGGGATTTTTTACACTTTCCATTAGTGTAAGACCATGTGATTTATTAGGGTGGGAATCAAATGGGTGTTGTCCATTGCTCCTAATACTTCTAGAAAGTGATAGATGGCTGTTATCCCTTACATGCTCTAGAATTTAAACCATTGCCATTGATACTGGTACATTCTTATAGGCTATCCTTTCTTTATATCTGTAAATAAGCTCTAGCACAGTTATCTATCTTAAATATTGGATAGAATAGCCATATAAGTGCAGCCATTTTGGGATTTGATTATTAACAAACAAATTAATTATGAGGTTTGGGTGGTAAGAAATGTTGCTGAGTCATCTAAAGAATCCAAAATTTTGAATTATGTTTTAGCAAGACATAATGTTAGACATACTTTGAGAGAGCGACCATAGCACAAAAAGAGAGGAAAAAGAACGTAAACCCTAACAAAGGCACTTTCTTCCTAGAAACTAGAGTACAACAACCTTTTTGCTTATATAATCGAAAGATTCTGGTGGAACAAGCCCAGTGGTCAGAGATATCCCAAAAAGATCTTAAACACCTTTACAATGGAAGGCACTTTCTTGCATATATGGTGCATTACAATAATCGTTTTCTCTCTCATCAAACTGAAATTTTAATGTTAAAAACTCTCTATAACAAAATCTCCATATAACCATGGACAAAATTCCAATATTGCAATCTTGTTTTATGTGCTCAGGGAATGGCGTCTTCCATACTTGTTGTGATTATCTTCCAACAAGTATTTTGGAAAATCAACTACAAGCATTTTGAACACAAGCTCTGGTGCTTTAACATGGCCTTCCTGGCTTCATAAGCATTTTGAATTGGCATTTTGCCATTGCCGGGGAACCAATAAAAACCAAAATGCTCGCAGTTCCCGAGGATCCAATAAAAACCTAATGCTAACCGCTGCCGGGTGACAAAATAAAAATAATGTGCAGATCCAATCAAGTGATCGCCGTTGCCGGGGATCGAACCCAAGTCACCTGCGTGACAGGCGAGAATACTCACCACTAAACTACAACGACAATGGATGTTTGCTCAATATTTACCAAGGGTATTAAAATTAAGATGAAACGAAGACATTCGAGATGGGTTATTGAGGGTTGCTTTGTTCCAAATTCAGATTACCAAAAAAATGTAATTTTACTGCTCTCAGATTACCAAAAAACATGTAATTTTGCGGCTTTCTCCATATTCAGATTACCTGAAAAATATGTAATTTTACCGCTCTCTCCAAATTCAGATGACCAGATCGATTATTGAGGCTTGATTTTTTCGTTTGTACTCCCAGATTCAGATTTAGAGGAGAAACGGGACTCCAAAATCAATTCAGCTGCCTAAATCAAAATGCACCAGCCGGGAATCGAACCCGGGTCTGTACCGTGGCAGGGTACTATTCTACCACTAGACCACTGGTGCTGATGTTAGAGACTTTAAATATACATTATAATAAATAAACTTCAAATAATAATATAGTATCAAATTGTTTCAAGTAGTGAGCATGAAACTTCACATGCTTCATCTTATTATCTACAACAAGATTGTCGACAACGTGTGTTGCACTCTAAATATTACAAAAGATTCCATTCTCTTGATCAATTGAAAAAACATGGTCTTCCATATTGTTTATGTGTCAGCATTTAACTGTACCACAATATTCAACTTTTATGGTCAAAAGATAGATCTCCTTATGCTTCTTGCGTGACCAACCAAGGTCCTAAACTAAGGTGAAACATAGCCAAATGTTGACTTCATGTCATTGCCATCATCGACCTAATCTGAGTCAATGTAATTGACCAATGGTTCTATGGTATTAGTGCAATATTTATACCAAGCTGATAATTTCCCTTGATATAAAGAAAATTTCTCGTTGCGGCCTTTTAGTGGATTTCTCAAGGATCATGCATAAACCGAGAAACTACACTAACAACAAATGAAATATCAAATCGACTACGAGTTAAATAAATTAGACTATCGACCAATTTCTCATACAACGTTGCATCGACTTACATGTGTCACAATCCTTCATCAACTTTACTCCCAATTGAAAAGGTGTAGCACAGGCTTCACAGTCGTTAATTTTGAGTATTTGCAAAAGATCCATTACATACTTAGGTTGAGAAATAATGATACCATCATCGATCTATAAAACTTGAATCCCCAAAAAGAAATGTAGTCCAAGGTTAATCATTTCAAAGGTATCGTTAATTATTTCTTCAAACCCAATATCATATTCGTATCTTTAAAATTAATGACTCGATCATCCACATATAATAAAACAATTAAGGTTTCACCATTTACATGTAAAACATAAATGCTATGAAATGATGCACACCATTTGAAACTAATATTGATAAAGAAACAATCAATATTCTCATACCAATCTCTAAGGGCATATTTCAAACCATACAAGGATTTGTTCATCAACAAACAAGACTAGAATCCTTCTCAAAACAAGGGGGTTTCTCTATATAGATTTCTTCATTTAGACCTCCATGAATAAAATCACTTTTCACATCCATTTGATGTACCTCCCATCCAAGTCAAGTAGCAAGTGAAATAATTAGTCGAACTGAGTTCATTTTTGCAACAAGGGAAAATATTTTGGCGTAGTCAATGCCTTATTATTGGGAAAAATCCTTCACAACCAAGCGATCCCTATTTTATTCAATAGCACCATGAGATAGGAATTTGGTCATATAGACCCATCAACATTTCACAATATTCTTTCAATGCATTCAAGGAACTAATCCCATGTTTTATTCTTCATCATGGAGCGACGTTCTTCAATGATGGTGTTCTTCCATTCAGGTTGACCATGTGCATCTACAAATGTATCTGAATCACATGCCTTTAGCACACTTTCCATTAGAGAAGCACTACCACACTATTTTTTATTTCTATTCTTCCTTGAGTCATCAATATCTTTTGCATCAACTCTAGTAGTTTCAATTGTCTTAGCAGCCCAATGGGGTAGACAAGAGTTCTAAGATGAAGAATTCAAAGCAGAAAGGTGAGTCAGCTATTTAGTTGAAACTAGAAAATAGGGTTCAATTGATCTTGTTTCTATCACGATTTCAAAAGGATCACTACTCATCAAACTACATAGGAATTCAACAATTTAATACCTAAGGTCTTTGCATCTAAGACAACATCTCTTTTAATAATTGTAACACCCCGGTTTTGACCCCATTGCATTAATGTATATGATGTAAGTATTATATGGAATCATGACAAGGAGCTCAAGGCCAAGGCCCTACCATTGATTAATGTTTGGTATATAGGCGATCATGATTGATGCCTATGGTTTTTGTGCTAAGTCAAGCACATTTGTAAACATCATGTAAATATGCAAATTAATGAAAAACCCACAACCAATGATGTCAATGCAACGAATAATGAGATGGGGGCATGATTTTCCTAAGGATAAGGGGGAGGGAATGTTAACCTTGAACCAATTTGGGAAAAGCCATGTGTCATGGGAAATCCCATTAAAACTGTCAACTACCCTTTTTCTCGTCTTTCTTCCCAACCATTTATTCTGTCAGAAGGTGGTTGAGGTAGTTATTGCATGAAAGGGGAAGAGTATGGGAAAATTGGAATTGGGAAGAGCACCTAGTTTTGAATGTCGTGTTTTGCTTGCATGGACAAGAAAACACCAATTCATATGCCAATTTTGCTCACAGATTACGTCTTCATTTTGGATTCCACATTTTGGGAGCTACGGGATTTCTGGCTCATCCATCATTATTCTCCGTTCACGGGGGAAGCTCTTCAGTAGCTGAGCTCTTTCAGTGTGTATCTATCGTGTTCTGCAAGTGTTTTCTCTTGGAAAGACTATGATTGTTGTGTTGCAGCGTTATATTGAACTACATAGTGTATGAGACCTTGTTACTCGTGTTCCAGAGTAAATTCGGTGTTGTTGAGTCTCCCTGTGGTTGTTGTGTTGTGCACCCTGGTTTAAGTCTAAACTATGCGAAAGACTTAGGATTCAGAGAGATGTAGAATGTGCTTGATAAACCTAGTGTGGAACCTCACAATAAGATAAGAGTGGTTGGTGAACTTTCTATGCACATCCTGAAGAGAACTGGAAGGGAAGGTGTAGCCTAAGGGACTGTGGAGCAGAGAAGGGGACACTTCCTTATGTTGGGTGTGTAGGAAGTGGGGAAGTCAGGTGTAACATGCCCCAATTTTGTAAAATAATGTTATTTGTTTTAAATTGATTCCTAAGACATTATGTTAAATTTAATGCTAAGTTGAAACTGATGACTCAGCAAAGTCAAAAGATGTGGAATGTAATTCTGAATATTTTATTTTTAATAAATAAAAAGTGGAGACAACAACTTGGGAGAGTTGTTAATAAGAGTGTTACTGGTCAAACTGGTGGAAGGAACTAGGTGGAGAGAAAAAATACAAGTGGCAGCATCCTCAAACACTTCCTATGTTGCAGGTGGCAACTTCCCTACATTTGGGGTCATGATCCCCCAAAAAAGTGGGATCAGAGCAGGTGGCTCAATTAATGACAACTAACCCAAAAAGACCTAGGCAATCTTATAAAAATGCCCAATGTAGAGAGCTGAGGCTACTCATATATTTTCCAGGAGAAGAATCATTCAGGGGGAGTGCACTTCAAGGAATTCATTGGGAAAAAGGGAAACTGTAAGGAAGGTGTTTGAGGGATAAACTGCAGGAACTTGATCTAATATAGCTTCTTAGCTGAGAGATTTGACTAACGAGTTCAGGATTGGTATTGAGTCTCAAGACTAGTACTTGGTTATTTGCTTCACCTAGTTCCAGCTAGGGAGACCAAGGCAGGCTCGGGGGTCCTGAGGAGTCGCTGTTTGAGCGCTCTCCAGGAGTTGGTAGGGAGGAACGATCTCCCATTGCTGTTGTCGACCAGCTTTAAGAACATGTTCTGCCATCTATTAATTTCTATGTTAATATCTGTGTGTGAGTGAATGATGTATTTTCAGGTTATGATGTAAACTTAGAGGATAGAATATCTTAGCTTGTTTAGTAATGAAATTATTCTTGATGAAAAATAAATCCTACCTGTGTTTTTTCGCATCTGGAGTAATCCAGATCGTACTCTAGCACAGGTGGTGTATTTAAATGAAGAAAGTATGATGTAAATTTAAAATAAGATGTTAGCTTGAATACTAGAATGTTTTCTTTTATTAAGATATTTGTTATCAGAAGAAATATTATTCTGTACATAGAGTAGTGTTAGACCTAGACTGTGAATGTCAGATTATTAGAAAAGGAAAGGAAGTTATATCATTATACTAACAGTAGTATGTTTTGTTAGATAAAATAGTTCTCTATACAGTATTCACTTCTGAAATCCTTATATCTATTTTGAAACAAAAAGGAAAAGAAGATAATAGTTAAAATGTGTAGTGTTAGGTTAAATGAAAATGCCTTTCATCTCTACAGTTAATTTCTTTTCCTATTTAGGATAAATAACTACTGTAATTATAGAAACCAAACTGTGAGTTAGGATAGAAAACCTTGATTTAAAATCTAAAGATAAAACTAGTTGGTTTAAGATTTTATTTATGACTGATAATGTAAATAATTCATTCATCTTATCTAGCTGAACTTAAAACAGGTTCTACAACTACTAACCTGTCTCTTATAGAATTTAAACAAACACTACTATTTTATTTTAGAGAAAAGAACACAGTTAATTTGTTGTTTTCCCTTATTTTATAAATCCTAATGTTATAATCTAAATAGGGTAATATAGATAAAGAAGGAAATTCTTTATTAATTATTTAGTATAGAGAACATAAGAGTATAACAAAAAAATATTTTCCCATCTATAGTCTTCATAAATAGACTAAGTATAAAGATAATGTATATAATTATAGGAACAATATTTACTTGTAAGTAAAATAATGATTCTTATAACATTATAACAAGTATCAAGTAAACATAAACTTTGTACTTAAAGATGTAACTATACAGTTACATAAGTACAACTCAAAAACATTAAATTACTTGTTTTCTTTTTGAAAGTTAACCAATATGAAATAATATTTAAAACCTTATTAGAACAGAGGAAAATTAAGGTAAAGATAACATAAAAATAATATACAATCATTTTAAACAGATAATGTTTAAAATAATTTACAGGGTAAATTCAAATGTAATAGCTTGCAAGAAAATAAATTAACAGTACATAAACATGCTCGAAAAACCGAGCTTAATAACCCATTTTACAGTAAAAAAAACAACAAAGTAATTACAGTATTATATTGTAGTAAAAAGATAACTTAAAAACAATAAATACATCTTCATATCGCTGAGTTGGGGTAAAAACCCTAATGTATCAAAATTACAACAAAGGTATCAAATAAGAGAGTTTAAGCTCCTTTCTAATGCCTCTCAGCTTCTAAGAGTTAATAGAGAATGGCCTAACATGCCTTCTATCTCTTTTTACATTCTATTTACAAAACAAGAAGCAAAATCAAAATTTACAGGTCACGGCCTAAGCCGGAAGCCCCGCATAAAGCAAGGGTTTATCATTAACTAAAGCAACGAACCAAGTTAACCCAGGTAAACCAAAACCATGAGGGTTTTGCAGGCCATGGCAACCAACCATCAAATGTCCCATAAGGAACTGAACAAGGACGAACTGCCATAGGATATCCAAGGCTTACCCGTAAGCAAGTGGTTGTCCCAGCTTTGCACCAACCATGCAGAAGGACACGCCGTCACCTGTAAGAACAACCACGATATCATAAGACTTTGCACTTATATAAATAGAGATGTAACGAAATAGAAGTGTAAAGAAACAAAGATACCAATAATATTTCTTACCTAAAACTTCATTGAAATGTAACCACCCACAAACAGTAGTGCCGCTACCAACGCAAGGAGAAACAAATCCTTCATCTGTCACAGGAAAGAGGAAGGTTACCAATGCAGCAACATCCAGCGACGACCAAGAGTTGGAGAGACAAGCCAAGCAAGTATAAACACTTGGGCCGCCACTATTTCCCAACCTAAAGTCCACTCTGTTGCGAAACCCTAAGACCCAACAACTCTCAAGATGCAAAACCATGGCTCTCACTGCCAGGCCACAGAAGAATGAGACTTTTACAGTCTGGTGATTACTGAAGTGAGCAAGCCGCGAAGGATAAACCCCGGAGGAAAACAACCAACCCAGTCCAAACAGGGAAGGTATCTTGTTACAACTCTTCCCTAACAGTGTTCAAGGCAAGCTTACGAAATGTGAGAGACAAGAAGCCAACTAGGAGACTGTCATTCTAACCCATTGCAAAAATCGGCATGGAGGTCGAAACACAGTAGCAGAGCAGCTGGATGCCGAAAACGACGGAGGGAATAACAAGACTAGGGTTCGTATTATCCTTTTTAACCTCGCAATGCTTGGCTACGATGATTCCACATACACCTTTTAATAATTTTCCATGCAGTGGGTAATCTCTATAGTCCCGGCGTGCAATCAACGAAACGCTTATTATTCCAATCATATGGTGGTTTGAAGGTTCTACAAAGTTTGATACTCCCAAAGTCAACCAAGCTTGCATGCTGAAATGTAAACAAAAGAACATTAGTATAGTTGTTAGGCCTTAAACTTATCAAGGGTATGGTCAATACTACTACCCATCACTTATGCAAGAAAAGTATTCATTCAATCAAACGATTATAAATCTATCGAAGGTTATGCCATTTTAATATTTTATAAAAGAAATTCATAGAAACTTATTTATGATAAGATACCCTTCTTGCTAGATCAATTCTAGTTATGCCTTTGAGTATTTATTTAAAAACTACTAAGTTTGCAAATGAAAATGTTAAACCTTATAGTATTTATCAGCCTTGTCAATAGGTAACTTTTGATGATTTAATAACAATAACTGGACAATATCTTCCAAGTAAGTTAGGTGTAAAAGAACTTAGTTCATCGACACTAACTTAATCTTTTTAATCCTTTTGATAGCAGTATGTAATAATGATATAATTCCTTTAAGCTTCAAAGCTTTGGAAGATGGAATAATAGTACAAAAACTCATTAACTATTGCGCATTACTTTCATATCACAAGAAGTAACCAAAATTTGTCATGACGTAAATTGATTATGATCATCGTTTGAGATAGACCCTTAAACATAAAACCTCGCCATATTTAGTCTGTGTGTAAGGAAATATTTAAGGCATTTACACATGATGACTTTGGTAAACATTGATAAACATCGAAGAGGTTAGTTCGTAATAAAAACTATAATTTACAAACTAGAGAGAGAACGCAACTGTCACCAATACTGTTAGGACAAAAATCCCTTTTCTATGGCGTTTAAAAAAAAGAATAACAATCTAATTGTTTTACCTCATAAAAGCATTTGAAATTGAAACAACATATTTATTCTTTTACTGAGCTATTATTTTGCAATGAACATATATCTGCATGCTTTATGATTATTGACAAGTAGCAACGAATCTTTCTTACCTGTAAATCTGTAAGATTAGGTAAACTTTTTGCGTTAGCTCAAAAGCTAAGTAAGCCCCAGAATACCAAGACAGTCCACCTTGTTGTCGCAAAGAAAAATAAATCATTAAACTGAAAAAGAATTATTCTATAAGATAAAAATAATCAAGTAGATAATTCAGATTATGAAATCATTAACATATAACTAATTAAAACAATTAGCTAACTGCATTATTGGATGTT
The DNA here is from genome assembly GCA_001517045.1 of Pseudotsuga menziesii. Classification (NCBI taxonomy): domain Eukaryota; kingdom Viridiplantae; phylum Streptophyta; class Pinopsida; order Pinales; family Pinaceae; genus Pseudotsuga; species Pseudotsuga menziesii. The sequence goes on from LPNX010473219.1 coordinate 25,133, forward strand.
ATCTGTAGTTTCAAAATTTTAAATTTTTCGGTAAATTTGGGATTTTGACATGTGGTATCAGAGCACAAGGTTCAAACACTAGGCCTTGATGCAGCCCAACTAGATTTCATAGAACAGTAAATTAAAATAATATGCTAACATATATTTTGTTTTATGTTAAGAATAGAAAATTGCCATTTTTTGAAGTTTAACAGGTAGGTATGGAAAAGTTGGGAGAGTATGCACAGGAGGAGTCTCCAGATACAGAAACAAGAAATTTGCCCAGAGAACCTATATTAGAAGAGGTGACTGCCAACTCCTCAGAGTTGTTACAGACTGTAAAAGATTTAAAAACTGAAATGGAGTCTGTAAAGAGGGAGAATGAAAGGATTCTGATGGCTCAGGAAGAATTGAACCAAATTTTAATAGAAAATTTTTAAACTGAAGGAAGGAGTAGAAGGTCAGAATCTGAGGATGTCAGTCATCAAATAAAATCCAAAAAGATGAAGCTTGCAAAAACTGAAAGTAGTTTGTCATCTGAAGGGTTTGGTGAACGAAAAAGTTCCCATACTACTAGTGACAGCAGTGAAGATGATTTGTATGACAAAAAGAAGAAATACAAACCATATGAGGAAAATTTAGGTAAGTTCAAAAAGATAAAGCCACCAACTTTTAGTGGAGAGACTAAGAAAGAGGAGGAAGTAGAGTCCTGGTTGTCCAGGATGAAGAAGTACTTCCATATATATAATTACTCTAACCAGTTAAAGGCAAGGATGGCTATATATAACCTCTCAGGAAAAGCTGACATATGGTGGCAAGACTTGAAGAGAGTCAAGGGTATAAGAGAGAAAGAAGTTAATTGGAGTACTTTTAAAAGGTATTTCAAAAAGAAATTTGTGTCTGAACAGTATTACGAGGAAAGAGCTAAAGAGTTTTATGAATTGATGTTAGGTTCAATGACAATGAAGGATCTGAACAACAAATTCTTAAGTTTACTTAGGTATGTACGCTACCTAGTAGATGAGAAACCATTAGTACAACGATTTCTTAGTTGTCTACCGTATCATATTAAAGATAGAATTGAATATGATAACCCAAAGACTTTGGAGGAAGCTATGAGGAAGGATAACTTTTGTTTTGAGCAAAATCGAAAGAAAGAAGGATTGGCCAATTGGAAGGCTAAGAAAAATAACAATCAGCCTGAATTTAAGAAGAAGGAATTTGTACCTCACAGAAATTTCAAGAATAATAAGACCAAAAATTATTCTAACAACAAGAATTTCCAGGGAAATAGGAATAGTACTTCCAACAATTCGAATAATTTTAAGTGCAAGGAAACTGCAAATAACCATGGAAATTTTACCAAGAGTTTTGAACGTAAAGAGCCTGGTAAGTGCTGGGAATGTAATGGCTTGTACTATGCCTCGGTCTGTCCAAACTGGAAAAAGACTGTTAGCAATATTCATACTATACTGGAGGAGATGACCATTGGGGAACTAGCAAGGAGCATGCCCAGAATTAACACGGCTTTGGAGAACCGCCAAGCCGAATATCAAACTTCCATGGTGGAAGTAGAAGGTATGATTAATCAGACCCATGTAACCATTTTAATTGATCCAAGAGCTAGTTTCAGTTATATTGCACCTCAAATAGTGGAAAAATGTAAGTTGTCTGTCGATAAGTTTGAGAATTCTTGGTTAGTTCAATTAGCCACTGGGGATAAAAGAAAAATAACTTGTTTTGTGAAAGAATGTGCTTTACTTATGGATGAATTTGAAACTGTAGTTAAACTTAATGTTTTGCCACTTGGCTCATATGATTTGTTGATTGGTATAGACTGGTTAGAACATCATAAAGTAATTTTAAACTGTTACGACAAAACTTTCACATGCTTAAATAGTGATGAACAACCAGTAATTGTTAAGAGTATTCCTAGAAAAACTATGGTAAGGCAGATTTCTACTTTACAACTTAAAAGAGCTGTTAGAAAAGGATGTAAAGCTTATGCAGTGACCATTACAGATGAGAAAGGTAAAACTAAAACAGATAAGTTAAAAATAGAAATATTCCAGTTTTAAAAGAATATACTGATGTATTCCCAAAAGAAATTCTAGGATTACCTCCGAAAAGGGAACTGGATTTCACCATTGAACTGGTACCGAGTGCGGTACCTAGCTCAAAGGCTCCTTAGCGAATGAACATATTGGAACTTAATGAGTTAAAATCACAATTAAAAGAGTTAATTGATAAAAAGTACATTCGACCTAGTGTGTCTCCTTGGGGGGCACCGGTCATCTTTGTTAAAAAGAAAGACAAAACTATGCGATTATGCATAGACTACCATTAGCTAAACAAGATGACTATCAAAAATAGATATCTGTTGCCCCGCATAGATGATCTGTTTGATCAACTACGAGGAGCCACGGTGTTTTCGAAGATAGATTTGAGGTCAGAATATCATCAAGTAAGGATTAAAGATGAAGATATCTTCAAGACAACCTTTAGAACAAGATATGGACACTACGAATTTGTCGTAATGCCATTCAGGCTTACTAATGCCCCAGCTGTCTTTATGTGTTTAATGAATAATATAATGCATAAGTATTTAGATAAGTTCGTGTTCGTGTTTATTGATGACATCTTAATCTACTAAAAAACGGAAGAAGAACATAAAGAACACCTAAAAATTGTTTTGCAAGAGTTGCAAGAACATCAACTTTTCGCAAAGTTTAGTAAGTGTGACTTCTTTAAGGATAAAATTCAGTATTTAGGTCACGTAGTGACCAAAGAAGGAATTTCTGTAGATCCTGAAAAGATATGGGCAATCGAAGATTGGCCGGTTCCTAAAGATGTAACAGATGTTAGGTCATTTATGGGAATTACCGATTATTACCGGAGGTTCATTGAAGGCTTTTCAAGGAGAGCAAATCCGATAACTTCCTTGAAAAAGAAAGGAAAGAAATTTGACTGGAACCCGAAATGTGAAGAAAGCTTTAAAAAGTTAAAAACTCTATTGACTAGTGAACCTATTTTAAGAATAGCAGATCCTAATAAAGAATTTGTAGTGTGTACTGATGCCTGTAATGATGGCTTAGGCGGTGTTCTGACTCAAGAAGGGCATGTCATTGCCTATGAGTCTAGAAAGTTAAAAATTCACGAAAATAATTATGCAACATATGATCTGGAACTAGCAGCTGTAATACACGCCTTAAAAATGTGGCGACATCACCTAATTGGTAGAAAATTTATTTTAATGACTGATAATAAAGGATTGAAATATCTTCTAGATCAGCCTAATTTAAATGCTAGACAAGCTAGGTGGTTAGCTTTCTTAAGCGAGTATGATTTTGAAATCCAGCATATAAAGGGTAAGGAAAATAAGGTGGTTGATGCATTAAGCAGAAATGCAAAGCTGAACTTTACAACAGCAATCAGCACTTACGTTTCAGAATTAAATGAACAGCTTAAAGAAGGAGTAAAACAAGATGAAATTTATCAGAAATTTCAAATTACGGCTAAGGAAGAACCTACATAAAGCTTAATAAAAGGTTATAGTTTAAATGAAAATGAATTTTTATTATATAAAGATAAACTATATGTACCAAATGTACCTAAGTTTAAGCTGTTAATTCTGGATGAAGTCCATAAAACACCATATTCAGGTCACCCAGGTTATCAAAAGACTATAACCATGCTAAGAAAATAGTATTTTTGGCCAAATATGAAAACTGAAGTAGCTAAATATATTGTAAGGTGTTTAGAATGTCAACAGGTAAAAACCGAACACCAACACCCAGTTGGTTTGCTACAACCTTTACCTATTCCTAGTTGGAAATGGGAAGTGATTAGCCTAGATTTTAGTACTGGACTACCTAGAAATCAAAATCAGAATGACTCTATTATGGTAGTGGTTGATAAGTTAAGCAAGGAAGCTCATTTTACACTTGTTAAAACTACTTATAAGGCTGCCAATATAGCTGATATTTTTTTAAAGCATATTTTTTGATTACATGGAGTACCAAAAGTTATAATCTCAGACAGAGATCCTAAGTTTACAGGAAACTTTTGGAAGTCCTTGTTTAAAGGATTAAATACAACATTGAATTTCAGTACTTCCTTCCATCCTCAAATAGATGGACAAACTGAAAGAGTAAACCAGGTACTAGAAGATTTATTGAGAATGTATGTGAAAGATCAGTCAGGTAAGTGGGAGGACTATTTACATCTAGTAGAGTTTGCGTATAATAATAATTATCATTCATCAACTAAATTTAGTCCATTTGAAATTTTATATGGACAAAAATGTAACACTCCTATCTCTTGGAATAATCCAGTAGATAGATTGGTGTTAGGTCCAGAATTGTTGAAAGAAATGGAGGAAATTGTGAAGCAAGTGCAGAGAAATCTGAAAGTGGCATAGGATCGGCAGAAAAGTCAAGCAGACTTGAAAAGAACGCCAAGGGAGTTCTAGGTAGGTGAACATGTGTTCATCAAGGTAAGGCCTAAGAAGAGCTCTCTAAGACTGGGGAGTTGCGCAAAGTTGGCACCTCGTTACTGTGGTCCATTTCAAATTTTATCTAGGATTGGTCAAGCAGCTTATCAACTAGCATTACCACCTAACTTAAGAGTACATAATGTTTTTCACATTTCTGTTTTAAATAAATATGTTCACAATGCTACTCATGTGGTTAATTGGAATGTTGTACAAGTGGAACCAGAAGGAGAATTTCTGGTGGAACCGGACTGTATCCTCAGGAGGAGGGATAAACCCAATGGCTTGTGGCTTGTGAATTTCTGGTTGAGTGGCTTGTGAAACCCATCTGTTGGTTTGATTTCCCTTGCATCCTGATAAACCCAATTGTGTTGGCTTGGCTGAGTTTTGTTGCACCCTTGGCTATGTATGAGTCTACTAGTGTTCCCTTATTTCTTGAGGAAATCATGCCCAGCTCGGGGGTGGCAATGTTGCTGAGAGATTGATGAGTGCACTGGCCTATGGTTGGGTGGAACGTTGCAGCGACACAGCTGGTTTTGGGACAAGTTATTCTCAAGATAAGTGTTATTGTCTATGTTAATCTCTGCAATTGTATTTCTTGCATTGAAATTGCTTGATGGAATGTGATGAACATGTTGGTTGTGTTGAATTGATGAACTGTTCCTCTGAATAATTGCAATTATAGGAATCTATGTATGTTTACTTCAATGCATTGTTAAAATAAGTTGCAGGGTTAGAATGCCGGATTGATGTTGGTCTGAATTGCCAAGTTGTTCAAAGGATTCGATTAGCAGGTCAAATTTTCAAGCAAAAACCTTCTTCCGCAATGGTTTATTCCGCAGGCGGGATGTGGAATGCGGAATACATCCTTTGGCAGATTTGGACCTCCGCAAATTCCTTTCTGAAATTCCCTTTTGGAAACTTGCGGGATGCAAGATGTGGGATGCGGAGCTGTCTTTTGAGAATTATAGCTTTCCGCAGTTTTCATTCTACAACACACCTTTCCGTAACTTGCGGGATGCAGGATGCAGTATGAGGGATGCAGCTTCACGGATTTCGATTCTCCGTCATTGATCTGTTTTCGATGTGGTATGCGAGATATGAGATTGCAATTTTCATAACTTTCCGCTCCCACAACTCGGGCTTTCTGCACCGTTGATTTTTGTGGGTGGATTCTAAGCCGTTGATTTGATTTCGGATGCGGAACCCTTTGTGATCCTTGAATTCAGTCACTATTTCTCTCCACCGTTCGATTTCTTCTAAGATATTTCCTTACAGATCGTCGAACTGATCAATGGAAGACGGGAGGGAGCATGACAGTGTTGGAAATGTCAAGAAGTGGTTCGCAGCCATGCCCTGTGTTTCGATGAACAGTAAATGTTCTCGATGAAATTTTTATGAACCTAGAACTCTTGAAGAGGAAATAAGCAAAGCTAATTATTGCTATGAGAAAAGCAAAGAAAAAACTGACTATAATAAGACTTGGAAGGACAATAAGAATGAGAAGTCTGACCAAAGGAAGAAACGTTTTAAACCTTCAAACTTCAAGAATCAGCAGAAGCAACCATCCCAAGCTAAGAAACAGCCACCTAGAGTGGTGGGAGAGAAGCCAAGAGACCCACAGTAGATCAGAGAACCACTCCAATGTTGGAGATGTGGAGGACCCCATTAGATCGACCATTAGATCGGGAGGATCGGCGGTGGATTCGGGTGATTAATTGGCAAATTTTTTTCGAAATGATTGGAAATTATTTCACACGATTGATCCCGCACTATAAGAATTGGAGGGCCGCAGTTTGAATTCACCATTGTGAAGATTGAGTTGCAGAGTTAAGATTGAAGACCAGAGTTGAACGAAATAAAGTTGTAGAGTGTAGTGAGGTTGTAGAGCGTAGTAAGTGATCAACGAGTGTTGTTGTGCAATTAGGATTTATGCAGAGTGTCGTAGTTCCGCACGATATTACAAGTGGGAGTGCCCAAGGGTCACCAGTTTTTGGTGTACCAATTGAGGAAGAGTTAGCTAGTATGCCGGTGGGATCGCCACCCATCATGCGGAAGAAGAGGTGGGTCAATCGCCCCAAGTATTTGACAAAGAAGAAGAGAAGAACGATAAGTTTGACTAGAGAAGACGTAAAAGCAGCTAAGGCCTCCATAATGAGGGCAGGGATGACCACAACAGAAATCCCTATATTTGTTCCACCATGAAAACCTGGTGCCAGGGAGCAGAATCCCACAAAGAACCAGAGATACCCCATAAATATGCCAGCTATACTGAAGGGGATAAAATGCACTTTTGAAATTGCACCCTATTTGGTGAAAATGAAGTACCAAAACCATGATATGTTGGTGTAAACTGATTGTATCGCAGACCCCTTTCAGAAGAGGACGGGACAAGAGGGCAATCCAACGATGCGCACTCCGCATGAGTGGGAGAAGGGTTTGTAGGGATTCTAGGCCTCATTCATATGCCCGATTTCGGTCGATCGACGGAGGCCAATGCATGTGCCAAACAGTTGTTGGCATGCTTCATTGTTGGTTACCTATGGCTGGACCAGCCGGTGCCAGTCACCGTAGGACTGATATCACAGATTACGGGGTTTCCCATGCAGGGGCCCAACCTGTCGCAGTGCTTTCACTGAAAAGATAACGACAAGAAGTTGGCCACACAACTCAAAAAGAGATTCAAATTGGAGCACGATGAATGTGCATATGTTGTGTATAGCATTAATGATCAGGATGTGCGTATTGCAGCTAAGATTTTGGCTAGTAAAGTGGTGAGGAAGAATAGGCCTAACCAATGCACTTTGAGAGTAATTGCATGTGTTGAGCTGTGCGTCACAAGCATATAGATGAACTAGTTGCTCTTTTTGTTGAACAAGTTGAGTGAAGATGCCATGCTGGTGCAAGAGGGAAAGAGGCCATTCAAATATAGTTGGTTGTTGATCTTGATTGCACTAGTCGAGTGGATGGAGCCCATAGACTACTAAGGTATGGATGTTGCAGTCTCCCAAGTATGTAAGGGAATGAGGTACTAGAACCTCTGGCATTTGAGTGAGCAATATAAGTTGAAGGACTGGGAAGTACAATTTTGGCTGTATTGGGATGCATTACAGGATACAGTCGTGTAGGTCCCGTGATTTGCAGAAGAAACAGTATCAAAGTATCGACAATTCATAAGATTCATCATTGGTCCACATGCAATACATGTGCAAGCGCAACAGGACCTAGAGTGAAAATGGTTAGCGACATAGTATAATATAATCGATGATGAGTTGGATGTTGTAGTGGCCGAGTGGCTTACAGAGCAGAAAGCGTCGGTGAGTTCAAAGGAGGTATCAGAAGATAAGGCGAGTCCTCTAGCTAATGCATTAGTATATCACGCGCCGATACATGACAATGATCAGGAGTCTAGATAGGCATCGTTGAGGACCTCAATGTATTTGAAGGTAGAATGACAATATGAGGAGACATGGAAAAAGAGAAGGAAAGAGCACAGAGAGGCCAGTGATACAGTGCCAATGGCGGATGCACAAGCAGACCGCATTGTTACAGCAATTACATCGGCGATGACTACAACTGAGGCAACAATCGATGGAGGGATTTACAGTGGTAAACTCATAAATCACATATTTAATTAATGCAATTTTGGAAAGAGTGTTGAAAACAAATATGGTGCAGAGGATGGCTGAGATCAGTATGGGGAAGTGGGCTAAGATTGTGTTGATTCCACCATGGGAAGTAGAAACACAAAGTGAGGGTGTTGATGCATCATTGCAGCAGTTCAAAACCATTGCGCTGAATGTCAATGAGCTATCGACGCACGTATTGGTGTGACTGAATAAATTGGCTGCTCAAGAACTGCTTGACCGAGACAGATAGTTGACGGTCATATTTTGAAATCATAGGAAAGAGAAGAGGAAGCGAAAAAAGAGATCGAGGAATTGAAGAAAGAGAAAGACATGTTCAATTTGGAAAAGGCATAGCTGTGGTACGATAGAGCACGGTTAGAAAAGGTGGTTTCGGTCACATGTCAGGAAGTTCTGGAAATCACCGAAGACATGAATGTTTAGATAAAAGAGCAGAAGCTAGGAGAGGTGATTACAGCCTTCAAACACGACATTGAAGAATTGAACACATTGGTGAACCCAGGCACACCACTAAAAAGGGTTGTGGAGCGCAAGAACGCCATTGAAGAATTTGTGACGTAGCTTGAGGAGATGGAAAAAGAGGCTAAGATGGTTACAGATGCAAATACACAGTTTTTGGGTAGTGTGGTCCAAGGTGAACAATTGTAACAACTCAACACGCAACTAAGGGAGGCATAGGTATAGTAGGTTACATTGAGGACATTGCTCAAAATTATGCCCCTAGTTGTGTAGGTAACAAAAGGGACGGAACTAAAGGAGTTGCATCAACGAGTTACGAAGGCGTGAGAGCGTCAACAAAGGTGCACGACTTAGCTTGAAGAGTTACAGGACATTGGTGCACAACTATTGCTGAAAGTAGTTACTACACTCCAAGCGGTACAAGACGACCGAAGAGAAGTGAATGCGGATATTGTTGAGCATCCACTGGAGCAAGAGGTTACAAAATGCATGAAAATTAGTGATAAGGTGAAGGAGAAAGTCAAAGAAGTCACACAACAATATGAGGACTTCAAGATTAAAATCAACGACTACATTGTTTCCAGTTGACGTGGCTCGAAGGTGAGCCATAAGATTGTGTTGGGGGGCTGTTGGCAGGTGGTTTTGAGGAAGATTAGCTGCGTGGCACCAAGGGTGATGCACAAGGTCGAAGTTGATTATGCGGAAGGCGAAAGATAGTGTGCAAGGAGGGAAAGTAGTCAAAGAATCAACTTGGTCATAATTTTGTAGGATTTGGTCCTTGTTTTGTATTTTTTGGTCTAAGTATTTAGGAAGTTGATCTAAGTGGACCATTTTGTAAAAGGAACAAGCCTATAAGAAGCGATAGAATCGTAATGTTGATAAACTCTTCATGAGATTATAGAAGATCATAAATATCTGGGGAGAATCTGAATTTTATGTTGAATTGTGCTCTACGGAAGACTGTTGTATGTTTTGTCACAAATGTTTTGAGAACCTGTTTTGATGCGGAGGTAATATGACATGATGTAGTTTTGATGGAAACATGGTGTTTTATGTCTTTCTTCTTTCTTGTTTTCCCTGTGATGTGATGAAAATGAGTTGATACTACAGTAAGATGGTCCCTTCTGAATGATGCGTTGTTTTTGTGTTCTAAAGCATATTATGGTGATTGATATGTTTATAAGTAGTTATCTTGTTGCGATCTGAATGTGTTAATGTGATCTAGTGGTTAATGGTACAGATTTGCGATAATAAATCTATGTTTGATCTATGATGTAATGATGTAATAGATACATAGTATATGCACAAACTCATCCTTCTTATTGTAGAAACGTGGTTTCGACACTTCTCCCTTGAACATCTTAGGTGAGACCTCATCTGCTCTGCAAGTGTTACTAGACATGGTAAACCTGTCTGGGTCGGTGCTTAGGGAGATCCCTAAGTTAAGGATTTCGACAGAGAGTGAACCCCTATCATTGGATCTATGTCAACAATATTTGAATCCTTGGTTGTGACCTTGGAAGAAAACAAAGACATGCCAATGTTTACCATTGATGAATTTCAATCCTCACTCATCAATCACTAACAAAGAATCGACGGAACAAACACATCTTTGTAAGGTGCATTTGTAGCACAATCATCTATATGTCGTGGAAGAGGTAGGGGGAGAAACCATTCTAGAGGCAAAGGAAGAAACTTCTCAAGAGGAGGATGCAGCAGTAGTCTTGTAGATGTCGTTGGTAGAGGACAAAATCAGAACCCAAGTCAGGCAAGTGGTCACAGGTTTGATAAATAAAAAATTCAATGTCATTATTGTAAGGATTTTGGTCATTATGCTTATGAATGCAGGAAGAAGCAATATGAGCAAGGAAATCAAAGCCAAAATTAGTCGAGGAAGACCAACACTTCGTAAAGAACAATGTTGATGGCATGTGCTTCCCCAATTGAATGCAATACCATTCAAGAAAGACCATGTGACATATGGTATTTAGATTCAGGCTGCATTAATCATATGAATGGTAATTTAAATTTGTTTTTCGGTCTAGATAATTCAATTCAAACTGACGTGACACTTGGAAATAATGTCCAAGTCACTTTTTTTAGAAAATGTATTATTGGTTTTCTAACCAAACAGTGGGAGCAATAGTTTATGCCTGATGTTTATCATGTGGAAGGTCTAAAACACAGTTTACTGAGTATTGGACAGCTGATACAAAAAGGTTACAGAGTCTACATTGAGGACAATCACTGTGTGATTAAAGACATACATCCAAGCAGCCAACTAATAGAAAAAGTTCCAATGACAAGCAATTGATTGTGTCTATTGAGGATATTCCCAGCTAATACTAGAGTTGTATTCAAGGCCGAAATTAAAGAAGAAGTCGTACACTGCGACAAGAAAGAAAATGATAGCGCTGAAATTCAAGCAGCGTTTCAAACAAAACTTCAGGATGATTCCTGGCCGTGGCATTTCAGATTTGGACATCTGAATTTTAGTGGGTTGAAGCTACTGCACACAAAGAATATGGTGAAATGATTGCCATTGATCGACAAACTAGACAGAGTTTGTGAAGGCTACATTTTTGGCAAGAATGATAGAGAAACATTTCCAGTCGGAAAGTCATACAAAGAACGCACACCACTTGAGCTTGTGCACTCTGATATTTGTGGCCCAATGCAGACATCATCCATTGGTGTCTGCAGTTATTTTCTTACTTTTATTGATGACTACTTAAGAAAAACATGGGTATTTTTTTGAAACATAAATCTGATGCATTTTGTTGTTTTCAATAGTTCAAGGCACTCGTGGAGAACCATAGTGGTCATTGCATCAAAATCCTAAGGGATATAGAGGTGGTGAATATGTTTCAAATGAATTTCTAAACTTTTACGAAACCCATGGAATACAAAATCATTTCGTTGTGCGGTATACACCTCAGCATAACGATGTCACAGAGAGAAAGAACATAACCATTATAGACATGGAGCACAGCATGATGGAATCCAAGCATTTCCAAATGAATATTGGGCTGAAGCAGTCACAATTGTTGTATATATTATGAACTCATGTCTGACTAAGAGCGTGAAGAACAAATTTACTCAAGAAGCATGGACAGGTATGATTCATAGTGTTTCTCACTTGTTTCCTATTTTTTCGCATATGATCATGTGTCAGATGAGCAGAGAAAGAAATTAGACAACAAGGGACACAAATATATTTTTGTTGGATATTCTAAAGACACAAAAGCATACAAAGTAATCATCAATTGCGATGTTTAATTCGTCGAGAATGAGTCATGAGATGGAACCATCGAGAATAATGTAATTATTGTGCCGAATGTCAAGCATGATGACATGAGGGAGGAAGTGGTTCAACCACCACATGAAATTCAATTGGTCACAGCACCGTCGACTCCCATGACACCGCAACATGGTTTAGTACAAGGAACATCAACACAAGTCGCAACTCAAGCTATGTCGTCAAGCACACTAAGAGCACAACAGACTCCATCAAGCAGTTTGACATCAACAAATCCAGTAAAGAAAAGAGTCTATGTGAAATATATGAAGCTAGTGCACAAAATTCCTTCTCTCTCTTTGCATTATTGTCTCAAATAGATGATCCATTAACATTTGAGGAAGTTGTCGAAGAAGAAGTATGGGCACAAGCCATGGGTGAAGAAATATAGTACATTGAGAAAAACCAGACATGGGAACTGGTTGATGTACCAGAAGATAAGGATGTAATCAACATTAAATGGATTTACAAGCCAAAGAAATATGTTTATGGGAATGTGTAGAAGCATAAAGCACGAATGGTCACAAGAGGGTTCACACAACATCCCAGCATAGATTTCAATGAAACATTCGCACCAGTTGCATGCACAGATAAAATTAGAACAGTTTTGGCCATCGTTGCACAAAACAAATGGCATGTTTACCAAATGGATGTTAAATCAACATTTTTTAATGGATATCTGGATGAAGAAGTATATGTGGAACATCCACAAGGATATTAAGTTCCAGGACAAGAACACAAAGTGTATAGGATGAAAAATGCACTATATGGTTTGAAGCAAGCTCCGAGAGCTTGGTACAGTAGCATTGATTCCTATCTCATTGAGAATGGATTTCCTAGAAGTGAAAGTGAGACAATGCTATACAACAAAGTGAATGAGCAATGTAACATGTTAATTGTATGCTTGTATGTAGATGATTCAATATTCACTGGTGATTTTGGCATAAAATAATTTAGAACAGTCATGGAAAGTGAATTTGAAATGGCTGATTTGGGGATCGTGAAGTTTTTTCTGGGCATTGAAGTCCAACAGTCTGAAAGTGGTATTTTTATATCAAAGTCCAAGTATGCAAGTACAGTTTTAAAATGATTCAATATGTATAATTGCAAGGCATCCCCAACACCAGCAATAATAGGTTTACAATTGAGCAAAGATGATGATGGATCAACTATAGATCCTATGCTGTTTAAAAGGCTAGTTGTCAACCTTATGTATTTAACAGCAACGAGACTAGACATCATGTATGGAGGAAGTCTGATCTCAAGATTCATGGAGTCACCAAAAGACTCTCATTGGAAGGTAGATAAAATAATCATGAGGTATGTAAGTGGCACAAAAGACCTTGGCATAATGCATTCAACCTTAGAAAATTTTAAACTTATTGGATACACTGACACTGACAATGGAGGAAACATAGATGAAAGAAAAAACACATATGGGTGCACATTTCATTTTGGTACAGGTGTTGTGTCATGGGATTCAAAGAAACAACCCATAGTAACTCTATATTCAGCATAAGCAAAGTATGTCGCAACTACAGGCGCTGCATGTCAAGTTGTTTGGATGTGGAGAATGTTAAAAGAACTATCGCATAACCAAAAAGAACCAACAACCATTTTCAATGACAACAATTCAGTGATTTCTTTGTTGAATAATCATGTGTTTCACAAGAAAACCAAACACATTGATACAAGGTATCATTTCATAAGAGATTTGGTGAATAACAAAGAAATTTGTTTAGAATTTTGTAGGTCTGAAGATAAGCTTGTAGAAATCTTTACAAAACCATTGGAAAGGGATACATTCCAGTATGTCCGAAGTTATTTAGGAATCACAAGTTTTGCACAGTGAACTTTGTCATGAACAGAGCAAGTTTCAACTCTGAAACATTTTGTAATATTTTGTTTTAAAATTTTTGATCTGCTCATAATTAAGGGGGAGTGTTGGAAATATTAATTACTCATTGATACGAATAGCATATCAGTTGAATCTGTCAGAGTCTTTAGTAGGTCATTTTCTGTCAGACAGTCTGACAGAATGAATAGTTCGTGTATCTCGTATATAAGCCAATCAAATTAAATTGTTGAACCTATGTTTCTAGGTAGAGAGGTATTACAGTCTTTAATGTTAAGTTGGTAGCTTCATAGAGAAGCAATTTTAGTCGGTAGAATTTTTCTATATAAAGAAGAAGATTGTAAATCTGAATATATGCACAAGCAGAACAGACGAAGAGATAGACATAAATACATAGAAGATAAGTGCTAAGAAGAAGAAGAAAAAATCTGTGAAGAGTTTGAAGCTCAAGCTTTTGTGTTTTGTGAAAGTGTTGAGAGACAAAGACCTATAAAAGGTGAAACATCCTTGTAATTTCCAAATTTGTATTTACGGTTGTAGGTATGTTATGCTGTCACAAGAAATATAAATCCATAGTTTATGGTTTGATGCAAGTTTTATTTAACAGCACATTTTCTCTATATTTACCTGAGTGAATGTTGTTTACATTTATTGTTCAGTGAAAGACACAAAGAATCCATATTTACTTCACCGCAAAAAGTTTTAGTTTTTATCCGCATAAGGGGGTTTGACAAAAATATTATTTAATAATTGGTTATTTAATATTATGAGTAAGTTGCAATAGTTGTGTCATAGTTTATCCCAAGTAGCCGATGGTGAAAATTGTTTTTATAACATAAGTCTTTAGACTAGGAAATATAAGTTTGTTTTGTAGTATTGAAAGTTGGTCGCAACCTAAATCATGTCGCAGCAAAAGCCGGTCGAATCCAAGTAAGTAAGACTAGGTAAAAGTGAGTTGAGTGAAAATTTAGTTGCAGTAACTATGTCGCAGTAATTCCGTCACAAGTATTTTGAGTCACAAGACTTTCCTCTAAAGTTAAAAGGGAAAATCAAAAGGTTGTACTACACGGTAACTCAAGCTAATTTCCACAACCGCCATTTCTCGAGAGGGTTTTCAGTTTAAATGGTTAGCCTGTATACGACAACAATTTTTCTGGTTTGCTCCTATAGAAACCCACAAAAACTTTTTTCCAAAATCAAAGTAATGTTGCTTCATTTATTATAAATACTTATTGCTTTCAACCATATACAGGAAACTCATACTTACAACTGTGACAAAAAATATGAAGGAAACTCATACTTACAATATAAAATAATGTCTTCCTATAGCTTAAGACACTTGAATCTTTTACCAGGATAGACTCCAACCAAGTTGCGACATGATCCTCAGAAATGTGAGAGGAAGGTATTTGATCAACCGGTGAGGAGAATGCTATTTCCTCTTTCTCAGGATGTTTTAGCTTTTTTGTATAATAGTAAGTAAGGGATTTAGTTCCCATTTCAAGTGCTGGAATATCCATGTTGATTCCAATAAAATGATGAATCTTTTGGGTAAAGACATGAGTAAGACGTTTTAACTCACTTCTACTTAAACTAGATGGTGAACATCCAATGCCTCCCTTTCCACCTCCATATGGAATGTTTTCCACAATGGTCTTCCATGTCATTAATTGCGCTAAGGCATTTACCTCATATCCAAGATCAACCTACAAACCAACATCAAGACAAAAGATATAAATGGAATTTATGTAGACAGGATCTTATTCTACTCCTTCCAAAAACCGTAGGGATTCCAAATTACAAGCATAATTGAATGTTAATCTCTCTCAAGTAAGGCTTACATTTTTTCCATTCATAAACTAGCAATCTATACCTTATAAATCCTTATAGAGGCTGATGTTTCCAACAACAAAATGAGTACGATATGACAAAGAATGTGCAGAGTAATGAATTGTATGCATTGATCGTGTTTCAATACATCGAACAAGAACCAAACTAGTTACAGCATGTTGCATGTAGTGCTTTAGTATTTATCTTCTTTTTGTGATCAATTCTTACACCAAATCTTTGTTCCATGATCATATGTAGATCAACATCACCATATGCTTGACTCATGATAGAAAATCCCAGCATCTTCAAAGTTTCCATCTCATACTCACCCTCATAGTAATTATATATTGGCTCACCCCTTTAAAACCCGATGAATGCAGATTCAGAAATAAGCTCTTCATCTTTTTCATAATAGATAAAACAATCACTCATGCATCCATATTGAACCAATTCTTGAACAACAGATTCCTTATGATAATTTCGAGTAGCAACCTCATTAAATTATTGATTTATGTTCTCTTAAATGTAATGAAGTGTTACATCTTCTTTAAGAAGCTACCAGTTGAACAGGGATGTAACAACTTTGTGACCCATCACACTTTTGTAAGATCTCTTCCTTGTTCAGTCTGAAATTACCTGCTCCGATCTTCTCTTTTAAAGTCCTGCCCAGTAATTGTCTTTTTGCACAGAATCAACTACCTCTCTTGTCGACATTTAGGCAGACCTATGGACATTGTATAGGAATAACAAGACCAAGAAGAAAAACCAATTATGTGATGGGTGGTTACATTTTTCTATGCCTGACCCAGTCCTTCTCTACCCTTCATCCACTTGGTAGTATGCAAAGTTTACTACCTTCCCCCCTCCCACCACTCATGAATACTCTTTGCTTCAGTGACGAAACTCGGAGGCAAGCCTAAAGATGGGTGTATGGAATGTATAAAGAAGCACCATGTGAGGGATAATTCTTTCATCCAACTCGTATCATGTTATTTGTGGCTCATTCTCCAGCTAAGGTAGGCTCTTTATTGTTTAAATGTTGGCTAAGGTAGGACTTTGAGGACTTTAATGGCTTTCTAGCCAACCCATCATTTTCTCCCTAGTTATTTAAAGAGCTACCGATAACTGTTGCTTTTTAAGAGTAGTTTATACAATAGCAATAAATCATGCATCTTATTACCAGGATATAGTATGTACAAAAAAATTTATAGAGCAATAAATCATATGTCTATTATTGGTATTGATTTAATATCAATTAATATGTAAAATCTAAATTAAAATTATATTTCACGTGGAAACATATTAGTTATTATCATAATTCACATAAATTGACGATTGTCCATATGAAGAATTGTTTTTTAATTGATAGAGCCAAGAAATAAGAAAACAAAATTAATATTATATTTTATGTAAAAGCATATGTCACATTGTTATAATTCATCTAATTTGACACGAATCAGCATGAAGGGCTGAATTTTAATGAATAAAGGCAGAAATAAAAGGTATATAACATCCATAATGAATCTCTGCAAGTTGAGGTTATAAATAAGAGCATTTCTACTAAATTGTTAGGTTTAGGGATCAGGCCTTCAAGTAAATAATATAATTCCCAACTTTTATAGACTTTTACATTGCTAAAACCCATTTCTAGCTTTTGGCTTTAAAAATAATGCAATTCTCATGTCTACAACCTTTTGCTTCCAAAAATAATGTTTAATGGTTATTGTTTCCCACTTTTATAATCCATAGTTTCCTATTACTAATATAATTGTTTTCAATGGTTTCTGTGGGTAAAGATTATTGGTTTCCTATCAACTTCCACTCAATAACAATAAGCAAAAATTGAAACTACTACCATTATAACATGTGACATTACAACCTAAAGCTTGTTGATTAACATTTCATTGGTAACCAATTTCTTTAGTGGTGCGTTACTAGCTCGACTTTAGACATGATATTTCCTGCATAAACAATTGGTTCACAGTAAGGCTTACAGCAGTTCTTCTGTGAATTGCACTTACATATTTGATTGAGATATATATAAAATTCAACTATGTTCATCGTTCAAAGAAACAAAAAGATTTAAATAGGTAAATTATGCTCATCAGATGCATAATTGAATTAAATAGAGTCTTCATACTGGTAGGTCATATGAGTGTTTGCATAGATCAAAACAACAATTGAGATGTTGCACAACCATATCTGCAAACAAGTCATTTCTCCATGGATTCACGAGTTCTTTTCCTCAATTGTCAAACTGTTGGTGAAAATACGACACTGACATAGTTCATTTTCAGAAGCTAGAACAAATTTGTTTCCCTTTATGGTTGGCGATAACAATCTCCTTTTTCAAATTTTATCCTTAAACAAAATAAAGAAAACAATGATTATCCATGCGAGTATCAAATTGTTGGATTCATTAGTTAGGGAAATCTAATGAATGCATCCATGCGATTTGATGATGGATTTTACGGTTTCAACTAGCTTAAAGTATAATTACTATAATACATAGTAGTATCTGGACTTTACCCACGCTCGTAGAGGCAATCCAGAAACGAAAGGTCTCATTAGGGATCCTCCATCCAACTGTGAGTGCTAAATTACTCAACTGCTACTTGCACATTAATTGATACCAACCATTCTGTTGAGTGCTTGGAAATCAACGTTAGTTGAGCCCATGGTTGAGTAAATGTGTGGAAAATCTAAAATGAATAGTTGATACTACTAGCAATCAAACTACTTGGTACTGCTAGCAATCCCTTAGGCAGGGACTTAGTCATTTTTCAACTTTTCCTTGTTTCTTTATTTTTCTCATAAAACTCTAAACAATAATTCCTTTAAGCCCAATACCCATAGTTTATTTTGAATTAAAGTTTGTGATTCATACAAAACCATAACTATAAATATAACTATCTTTTGAATTAAATTTGGTGAATCATACAAAACCATAACTATCAATAAATCGAAGCTTTTAACTATGGAGCGATAAACAAGGGTATCGAAACCCTCAAGACATCTACGTCACTGAAATAGCTACGTCACAGAACATGCTCCTTCGGCATGATGGTTTTTGTCAGTTTGGTAGGTTATACTTTGTTACTATTCAATTTTATGTGATATGCAGATCGTACTTTCTTCTGGTCCATGAATTGGATTTTCTCTGGCGCGAATTGGGGGTGCCACGTTTCTCTTTAGTATTTACTGCCTTGCATGATTTCTATCATGTCGCTTCGAGATTTTAAACACTTGGATCGCACGTCGCCAAAGGAATTTGATGCTGTTAAGTCGCCTTGGGGGGAAAAAATGAGGGTTGATGACCCTGTTTTGACATTGTGTGTTGATGGTTTTCCGCTCGGGGAGGTTGACAGGATGCCCTGTGTTGCGGGTGAGAGTATGGACTGTGCTTCCATGCATCCTGGTTTTACATTGCCAGTGAGTGATGGGTTTAATGCTGATAAGGGATTTGAACATTTTGTTTCCTCTGATGATGATATATTGAAGGTTGGTTCCAGTGTGGGTTTATCTGTTGAGGATTTATATGTGGGTTTATCTGTTGAGGATTTTCTTTTGGTTAATGGTGAACAGGTCAAGATTCATCTGAGGCTGTAGGATTTCTCTTTTGACCAGCATTTGGTTAGGGATAAAGCATTTCTAGTTGAAGATAAACACCCGAAGTGGCCAAGACAAATTATCAGGAAAGTTGGTAAACCTGTGATGATGGTTGTCGGTGAGGACGTATGTTTGAATGACATCGTTCTGACGAATGCCATGACTTTGGTGGGGAGATTCAGTGGTTGTAAATAAAATTCAAACAGTGTCAAGAACTGGGCAGCTATTACTTGGAAAGATCATGTTAGCCTTTGTCCCGAAGTTTTCATACTACCTCGCGGATGGATTACTTTCAAATTCCTCTCTGAAGTTGATGTTGCATCGGTTCTTACTGGTGTTTGGAAATGGCATAATCCTGGTCTTTTGTTGAAAATATGGTTGCCGTTATTTGATCCGAGAGTTGAAAGGTATGATTTATTACCTATTTGGGTTATTTCTTTAAGTTGATTGGGAATACGTTAGGAACATTTTTGGAGGCAGACCTTTCGTTTCTTTAATCGGGTGTATGTTGTTTGGGTAAAGTCCTGGTTTTACATGACTTGCAGAATGGATTAGCTGTGGATATTTTGATTAAGAAGGGGGGTTCTGAGTTTAACCAGCCATTAGATTATATGGGTGTTCCTTTTCGTTATAACAAATGCCATGCTTATGGTCATTTGATCCCTAACTGTACTTTTCCCAATAGTAAATCTTTTAAATTTGCTTCTGTTCCTCAAACCAAATATTTCTGGCGCGTTAAGAGCACTGAGGTTTTATCTGGGGTTAAATATTTTTATAATATTGATGATGTTTTGGTGGAGGGATTGGTGGGTAGTGCTCTTGTTTTTGGGGCTGTTATTCAGACACTGATTTTGGACTCGTTGAAACCTCTTTGTTTTTCAGTGACTGATAACCCTAATTATTTACTTGAGAATTTAAAGATTTCAGGGGATGGGGGTGCGGATCGTTCAACACTGATTAATTTTCCTTTAGGGGATTTAGGGTTTGTTTCCCCTGTCAGAAGTAATAATTCATATGATGGTTATTTTCTGCAGTCTTGTGCTAAGATTGTGAAGGTTAAACTGCTTTTACATGACAAAGATAGAGGTCTTAAAGGGAATTTTATTTCTTGCACAAACCCTGTTGGTGTTCATTCGGGTTTGGTTTCTGATGATAAGGTTTATTATGGGGCACTTAGAGCTATGCATATCCCCTTGGGTGTACACTTATGATTGTTATGACCCTTAATTGTAGAGGGTTGTCTAGTTTGCCCAAAAAACTAGCGGTATGTAGGATGATTGGTGAACATTTTATAGATGTTTTATTCCTGCAAGAAACTATGTGTGGTGGTGATATTTTGGTGAGTGAGATGGAATCTATGATTAATGGTTGGAAGTTTTTTATCTGTCGATGCTAAAGGTAAATCTGGGGGGTTACTTTTCAAATGGAGGATTTGTCCATTTTAGTTGATTAATGCTTGGGTTGTGGGCTCTGGTCTGTGTGCTTCACTGCATTCTTTTGAGCTTAAAATGACGATTTGTTGTCTTAATTTGTACGGACCTTATGTGGATAGAGAAATTTTATGGTATAATTTGTTTAAAGTGGAGGGTTTGATGAGCTCTAAATTGATCCTTGGCGGGGATTTGAACTATTATGTAGGATTATCTAATATTTGGGGTGTTAAGGCTAGAGTCGATAATTTATTAGATTTCTTCATTAGGAAGATGGAGGTTGCTGGTCTTGTGGATATTGTTCCAACCATCTTACTTCCCACTTGGAATAATCACAGAGTTAGGTGTGATAATATTTGTAAGAGATTAGATAGGTTTCTACTATCAACTGATTTTCTAGATTGTGATCTTCACTATCGGCAATGGGTTGGATGTGGTGGGGAATCGGACCATAATCCTGTGTTTATGCAAATCTTGAATAAGGATGCTAGACCCCGTAATCCCTTCAAATTTAATGCTAATTGGTCAAAGAATGAGACTTTGTTACCCTTTTAAAATATTCTTGGATTGATTTTTCTGATAACTTAGAGTTATCGCCTACAACACACTTTGCCTCAAACCTTAAGAAAATTAAGATGTTTCAATCTCCTGGTCGGTTGCGAAAAAATTACAGGAGAACAAGGATTTAATGGACATTGAAACTTTATTGGTCAAATATTTTCATAAGATGGGTTTTGGGTTTGCATCCGAGGAGGATAGGTCTTCTTTGGTTGATTTGGAAACCCATAAGAGAAAAATCTTATTAGAACGTGAACAGGAGGCTAGAATGAAAAGTAGATCTTTCTGGCTTTTGTGCAGGGATGACAACACTCCCATTAGAGGAAATTTCAATTTAAAATGGGCCTTCCAAAAATAATACAAATTCCATGTCATCATGTATTAGCCAATCAAAATGCTTTAAAATTCAAAAAGGGAGCACCTCTTAAACAATTTTTTAATATAAATTTGGGGATAGGTATCATAAAAAAAACTACTTTTTGTGTTCGTATTTTCGACATATCTCCCTGTGTTTTTACTCAAATTTCGATTGGGAGAGCTCGTTGGATGCATAATTAAATTTCTCATCCAAAGAGTACCCACTCAGCATACTTTTGATGTGCCCCGCTACACCAAAAGCAAGAAATACATGAGAAAACATGATGATGACATCATCGTCACATTTTTTCAGGTATTTCTTGTTTTTGGGGTAGCGGGGCCTGTCAAAAGTATGCCGAGTGGGTACTCATTGGATGCAGAATTTAATTCCGCATCCAACAAGCTCTCCCGATCGAAATTTGAGTAAAAACACAAGGAGATATGTCGAAAATACGAACACAAAAAAACAGTTTTTTCTTTTCTTCCACCAAAATTAATAAATATTATTTTATTATTTTAACTATTATTTTATTAATTTTCCTTAGGAGGCCCATTTTGAGTTGAAATTTCCTCTAATGTTATTTCCACAAGTATGCCAATTATAGGAAAATTAATTTTCCTTAGGAGGCCCATTTTGAGTTGAAATTTCCTCTAATGTTTTTTCCACAAGTATGCCAATTACAGGAAAATTATCAATTCAATATGCAAGATTGCAGATGGTGATGGTAACATGGTTGAAGGATTTGAGGCTATTTTAGAGGCAGGAGTTAAACATTTTGAGTCATTATTCCATGAGGAGAGCAATCTTCATCTACCTGAAATTGTTATGAGTGCTGGGTATTTTCCCACATCTATAACTGAGGATGAGAATGAAGATCTCATGAAATCTGTTAATTTGCAGGAAATACAGTCTATCCTTACTCTGAGTAAGAATGATAAGAGTCTAGGACCGGATGGTTTACCAGTCAAGGTCTATAGGGCTCTATTTGATGTTTTGGGTATGTATTTATTATGGGTTATTGAAGATTCTCGGAAAAATGGTAAAATTCCTGCTGTTTTTAACTCTACATTTATTGCTTTGATTCCTAAGACTGATCATCCTACTTGCTTTGAGGACTTCAGGCCAATATATTTGTGTAATTATTGCTACAATATTATTGGTAATATCATTTCTACTCGTATTAGAAAGGTGTTGGGTCGTTATATTTCTTCTGCACAGTTTGGTCTTTTACATGGAAGTCAGATTCATGATGCAGTGGGGGTAATACAGGAAGGTATGCATACCATTCATTGTAAACATTTAAAGTATATGGTTTTAAAAATAGACTTGTCTAAAGCCTATGATTGAGTCAGTTGGACTTACCTTCGGGTCCTTTTGTCCAAAATGGCTTTTTCCTGGCCTTTAATTACTTGGGTAACGAGCAGTCTATCATATGTATCTTTTGCTATACTTATTAATGGTGCAACTTCATATTTTTTTAAGGCTGGAAGGGGGCTCAGACAGGGATGTCTATTAGCCCCTTTACTATTTCTGATCATTGCTGAAGGACTGAGTAGGGCTCTTTATTATGCCAAATATGGTGGGGTTTATCATGGTATTTCTTTTGGAAATGATATTTTATCTCATGTACTTTTTGTGGATGCCATTGTGATGGTTACTGATGAATCTGAACAATCTTTATCTTCATTATATGAGATCTTATTGGTTTACTATAAGGCATTTGGAATGCAGATAAATGAAAAAAAACTGCATTGTATTACTCTGGCTTGGATGAGTATGAGATCATTACTTTATAGAATATTTTTTTATTTTCTGTTGTAACTCTTGAGAATGGCATGAAGTATCTTGGTTTCTATCTTAAAACCTGTAGATATTATTTGAAGGATTGGGACTGGCTTATTGCAAAAGTGGAAAAAAGGATTATGAACTAGAGCTATCGATGATTAACCAAGGGAGGTAAGCTCACTTTGGTCAAAGTTGTTCTTGAAGCTATTTCGATTTATTGGATGCATTTCTGGATTCTAGTGGGTATCATTGAGAAGATTAGGAAGCTATGTTTCAAATTATTATGGCCTAGAAATAAGGATTCTATTGGCTTACCATGGACTTCATGGAAAACTTTGGCTTGTCCAAAATTTCTGGGTGGATGGGGGTTGAAAATCCCTGCAGTTTTTGCAAAAGCTCTTGCAGCCAAGAGTGTATGGAATCTTATTGCAGGTTTGAGACTTTGGGTTCAGATTGCAGTTCAAAAATATGTTCATCCAATGTCAATTATGGACTGGATTAGGGTATCGAACAAGAAGAAAAAGAATATTTCCATATCCTGGAAAGTTGTTTTATGGGATTTTGATATTATTGGTAATCATCTGTTTGGAAGGTTGGTAATGGTGTTGATCTGTGTATTGGTATTGACCCATGGGTGGGATGCAAATGGAGACATCATTTACAAACTTTACTGATTGACAAATTACATTATGCTAGTATTTTCTTTCTTAAAGATATTGGAGGCCCTGGAATGACTTTTTTGATGGAACGGGGGTGGTTGTCTGCAGACAATATTGGGTTATCTGAGACCCAGGATGTTTTATGTTGGAATGGTTTCCTAGCTATTCTCAAAGCTAGTCATGTAACACTAACTAACAATGTTGATATACTGGTATGTAATTTGTCAAAAAATGGTAAATACTCTCCAAAAGAAGGTTATTTGCATTTGCTGCAGGATAGGAATGGGATGGAATACTCTTGGTGGTGGAAAGTATTATGGAAAATTCAGTGTCCCTTGAAATCCAAAATTTTTTCCTGGTTTATTTTTTCTGATAAGGCACTCACATGGGATGTCATGGTTAGAAAAGGCAAGGAAGGACCTGGTAGGTGCTATTTGTGTAAATTGGATGTTGAATATAACTTCCATCTAGGTGTGGAATGCCCTTTTACTAAGAGTGTTTGGTTAGATATTGAAGATAAGTTAAATCCCAGGAATATTTGGGTTGGGGAATCAGTGATTGCTTGCATGAAGAATTGGTGTCTTAACATGGAGGTTAAGCATATTAGGTCTTTACCCATTATTGTAATGTGGTTTTTATGGAAGGCTTGAAATCAAAGCTGTTTTGAAGAACATACCTTGATTCCTTCTCAGGTATGCTCTTTCAGTCTGGGATTGCTGAGATCTTTTCCACAAGGTGATTTTGTTATGAAAATTAGACCTGTGTTTGTAGAAACAATTGACAAAACTTACCCTTGGGGTTATTTTGATGGTTCGGCAGCTGATGCATCAATTTCATGTGGAGTAGGAGGTATGATTTACATATCTGATAAACATTTTTTTCCTTTAAATATGGATTAGGGGCTGGTACTAACAACTCTGCTAAACTATGTGCTTTAAAGCTTCTACTTACTCTGGCTAGAAAGAAGGAGTCTTCAAAAATTTAGATTTATGGTGACTCTCAGTTAGTCATAAACTGGGCCAATGGTAAATTCATAATGCATAATTTAGAGTTATCCTTAAATCTTCAGGAAGTTCACAGACTTTTTGACAGTTTTGAGTTGGTGCAGTTACAGAACATATACCGTGAAAGGAACCGTTTAGCTGACTCTTTGGAAAAGGCTGGAGCGATGGTCCCAGAGGGTTTCTGGCATATTAATGAGTTCAAAGATGATGCAATCTATGAAACTTATCAGATTTTCTGATTGGTTTTCCTATGTCTTTTTCTTTAGGAGTGTTAATGATGATCTTATGATAGTTTTTGGACTATAATAGGGATGGTGATGGTGATCAGTTTATTGCACTTATCAGTTTCTGATAGGATCTGTTAATATGCCTAGTTTGCTGCAGCTTTTTTTATGAACATATGAATATAGGACTTAATTGGTGATGGTGATGATGATCAGTTGATTTTCTGAATGGGTCTAAACTATTTCAAACTAGTTTGATGATTTTGAGATACTTCTGATACTATTTGAACATATATGAGGATGATGATGAGTTTATATCATCATTTATTTTGATCATATTTTTGTAATATTGTAATATGTGTTTTTGCTTTAGTAAATCACTGTTGGGGTGATAAGATGTATACATCTATCTATGATCTCCTATGATCTATTGTATAGATTTGGTTTTGAGAATTCCGATATACTTTGTGAGAATGGACATTTAAGGTCCATCTGAAGAATGTAAATGATATTTACAATTTTTTTCTATGGAGATTTTTTTTTATATGTGGAGATGATAAATGCATAACAATAACTCATAATAAATATAAAATAGAATATATAATTTTAATGTAAATAACATTTTATTCAATATATCATGAATATGATAAGAGAATCAATATAATAGTAACTGAACATAAGAAACAATTAATTAAAAATGAAGATTTAAATAATAAAGCTAAAAAATAATAATTTGAAATTTGAAATTACATTTTTATTCTACATTAATTTCAAATTTATTACATATTTAAATCACAATCATAACTTTATTTATAGAAAGTATCCTTACCATTAAATTATGGATCTATTTTACTTAAAAATATCTTAAAAGTCTTTGTATCATTATTTTTATATTCATTTGATAGGTTTCCATTGTTTTACACCATGCAATTTTTAGATGATTTTCTTTCAATTTCATCATCCAACTCTAAAACAACCATGATTGTGTTTAACTAAAAAAATCATCTTTAAATTCATCTCACATTGTATATAAGTTTTTAACAAATTTACCTTCACTGAATTTTAGTACAAATTTACCTTCACTGAATTTTAGTACATTTATTAGTAAACTGTATAAATTTAATATTCTTCTCAAGTTTTTTCTTTGAACCAATAAATTTCATAAATAAATCCCTCCTATTACTTCCACTTTTGGTTACAAAATTCCAATGTGGAATTTTTTAAGACACGATGCCAATAATTCAAGTGCATATTGTCTCGAGTGATAAAATCTTGAGTGTTTGAGTCCTATGAATCGAAAAATACAACAACTAAATGCATTTATGAATGTAGACCTTGTTAAGTGAATACTGTAAACTTTTCTTAATGTTTTATTTTTCGGATTAAGTTTTTAAAGTTATAATTAAACAATTTACTTTGAATACCACCTTCAAAAACTTATTTTTATATAAACCTACACAAAGAAAAAAAATAGTGTCATATATTATATAATTTAATTTCCACACATTTTGAAACACACACTTTTATATGAATCTACACAAAAAGAAAAAAAAAATGTGTCATATATTATATAATATAATTTCTACACATTTTGAAAAACTTATGACAAAATATTATGTTTTTTACCTAATAGAATAACAAGAAACCACATTTGGAGCTAGTGGGTCCTACTCCTCTAAGTTCCATACTATATTGGATTATTTAAAGAATTTTTGTATTAGATATTGTTTATAAATAAAATAAATCTTACTATTTGGTTATCGTAATAGAATTACAAGAAACCACATTTGGAGCTAGTGGGTCCTACTCCTCTAAGTTCCATACTAGATTGAATTATTTAAAGAATTTTTGTATGAGATATTATTTATAAATAAAATAAATCTAAAATAGTACTATGGTATAGTGAAATATAGTTAAATTTTCTTAACCTTATGCTTATTTCCTTTACTTTGGTATGGACTATTTAATTAAGGTATATTTCTTTTTTATCCCTATCTCTCGTACAACAAATATATATATATATATATATATATATATATATATATATATATTCTAAGAATATTTATCTAAATATATAACATTACCTTAATTTTAACCTTTATTGTTTTTTTTGATGATTCAAGTTTGAATTGCTATTCTTGGTATATATCAACCACCTTCATCATTGTGATCAAATTTTCCACCTTTATTAGAATCTTCGTATGAATCATTGTCACTCAGAGATAAATTAAATATAGGGATTGGAAAACCATTTTTTTAAAAGTACAGTATATAAAAATAATTCAATTACAATAAGAAATTGTTTTAAAATAAAAGTATAAAAATTGTATCTATTGTTTGAGGGTTATTCTATAGTGTTAGAGGTTAAGAAAACCCTAAAAATGGAATAGGATCCATTTGACTATGTGGATGAGATTATAAATGGTTTGGACATATTAGAATACTTACTCCCTTCACATGTTAATATCTCACTACGGTTTTAGACCATGATGATCTAAAAGTTTCTCAATATGGGTATGAAACTTTAGGCCAAGAAGGGTTTGACATTGTAGTTTGACATGGTTATATATCTTATCAATTCTTTGAACAATAAAGGTGCAATGCATATTAATTTTAGTGGCAGTTGAAAGGATAAGAAGCTTAACTAGTGGAACATTTAAGGGATAATTAAAAAAAACTTTGATCGTGTTATCCGTTTGGCCTCTTCTCTAACTCATTCATCTTGCTTGCTAATCTTGGGTTATGATGGCGGTTTGAAAATGTCAAGGTCACCCACCTTTCCTTAGTGCATTTACTGGAAGTGAAGACACACCAATCTAATTCTATTAAAGGTGGATGTTTCATAGGAATTTGTTGGATTTCAATTGTTTGAATGGTGTAAACTAAGGTTCATCCAATCCAAATGGAAATTATGAGGTAAAGTGAGTCATTAAAAATAAAGAGGTAGTGAAGAGAAACGAAGTTCTAAAAGTAAGGATTTTCATTGGCGAGTATTCTTGTGATGAGTAGTCTTTGGAGTATGCAGGTACGGATTTTCTTGGAAAATTATTAAGTAGACACATTTTAGAGGAAACTTTGAACGCATGGATGTAGTTGGTCTAGGTGCTAGTGATCCATTATGGCCTTTCTTTTTTCATTATTTCCAAGGGATGAACTAGGTTTACCTTTCACTTTGAAAAGGATGTGGAATCTATCCTATGGGAATCCACGGGGGATCTTGGTTCTAGGGAACAACCTTCATTTCCCTAAAACCATAACACCCTTATTTTAAATAGCCTAGGTCAAAAGGGCTCACCAAATATCTGATATGAGTCTAATTGTTAGGCCTAGAAATGGAATTGTTGTATGAAGGATAAAATATAGGAAATGTCCTTGGGTTTACAATCTTGATTTAAAATTCATTTAAATACAGTGTTTATAATTTGGTTGTAAATATTTATTGGAGTTGGTTGTGAGTGAGGTTTGATTGAAAATATGGATAATATTCCATGGAACTTGATGCATACACAAGAGTTGGAATATTGCATTGTCCCCTTTAGATGCACTATATGTCACTATTATGGTCATGTTTTCTAGGATTGTCTCAGCCCATTTATGAGGAAGATATAGAAAAGGAATACATTTGAGGGAGAGGAAAGGTTGCAAGAGAAGGTTGAAGAAGCAAAGTCCAAACTTTTGGAGTCTGTAGACATGTCATCACGAGGTAGAGGAAATTAAGGAGCCCACAAAGGGTAAATTTGAGGAATTTGTTGGTTCAAAACAAAGAATACCAAAGCCTATGTTATTAGGTTATGTAGACATAATTGTTTAATTCTTGAACCATATTCTTAATTTGTTGGAAGTTAGCATAATTGGAAAGTTACTTATGATTTCCATTTAAATAATCATTCTACACAAAATTTGATTACAAAGGAAGTATGGTTGTTCTATGAAGATTATGAAAAGGAAGGGAAGGTTTTTGAAAAATGAAAATAATCCCACTACTTCTCCTACAGACCATAAGAAAGAGAATTTTTTTTTATTCACAAGGTAAAAGAAACTCTTCAAGGAATTCAAATAGTATCCCTAAATGTTCTAGAATAGGGTCTATTAAGACATACATATATGTGGGCTAGTTATTTTCTTAGATCTAGAAAATGATATTGTCATGGGAGAATTATGAATCAAGTGGTTTAGGTATTAATCCCATTAAGTATCGTTCCCTTGGATGGATGGGAGGAAAACCATTCCTATAATAGACTTGGGAAGAGAGTGTTGATGTAATTGTAACTTTGGAATGTATTCACTTGTATTTCTTATGTATTGTACCCGGATGTTTATTCCAGGATGTGTATGTAATGTACTTGAGTCATGTCATGCCTCGATTTTCCTATCGGGAGGTTCTATAATGTAAACAAGTCATGTCAAGTCATTGTGGGTAACCCTCCTATTGGTCAAGGGTTAAAGTCCCCGCAGTTCCAGGGCACTAGGGTTATTAGACTCTCCTAGAGAAGTAGACCCTAGTAGGTTATTGTCAAGTCAGGAATTAGTATAAATAGAGAGTGAGCCTCTCTATTTATCATAGACTCACTCACACTCAGTTGTAGAGCATCGCTGAGGAAGAAGAAGACACTGGGGCTAGGAAGAAAGAGGCTACTGCTTTCGGGAGATCATCTTACTGTTTTGGGGTTTTACTTTTGGTGTTGATTCTATCTCTAAGGAAGTTGCGCGGTTTTCTCCATTTATGGTTTCCCCGAGGAAAAACACTGTGTTCATTGTCTCTTTTGTTTGATTGATGTACTTGTTATTCTCTCAGTTAAAAATCCTAATATAATGCTAGCTTAATGTTAAAAATCTAACATGGTATTAGAGCTAACCTGAGAAGAAGACACTATGCAGCTGCAGGAACTAGAGCTTCCTACTTTGTGGATCTCTCTCCACATATTTTAAGCAAAATAAGGTTGGATTAACTCTCCTCCCTAAGGTGCATCTTTTTGTCAAAGCAGAATCCAATTCTGAGCTTTTTCAGTTTTGGACCTGACACTATTGCTGGAAATTAGGGCTTTCCACATAAGTGGAATTTTTCAGTGAGCCTAGGCTTGGATTGATCTCCTCCTCAAAATCAAAGTTTACAGATCAAGATCAAAGCATTTGGTTGGACAGAACTTTGGAAAAGCCAAACCATAATCTACTCCTGAACCAGCACTGCAGAATTTCAGCTCCAAATCCAAATCCGACATCTTGACCTGGTAAGATCTAAATATTTTGTATTTCCATTTGAGGTTCTCAGTTAAGATGTCTCATCATACCAAGCTTGATGAAAAGCTTGAGGGAGTTGATATATTCCGAGCCTGGAAGTATAGGATCTCCCTGGTCCTGGAAGAAAATGAGTTGGACTCCTATATCAATGAGGAGGTTCCAGTTCCAGAGGGAGATGAGGCTAATGCCTTACACAAGAAGAAGTTTGTTATGGCAAAGAGGATTATTGTTGATTCAATCAAGGATCACCTCATACCATAGGTGTCCTCCCTAAAGATACCTAAATCTATGTTTGATTCCCTAACCAAACTGTTTGAAGGAAAGAACATAAACCGGAAGATGACTTTGAGAAACCAACTGAACAAAGTAAAGATCCAGAATGCAGAGACCATCCATTATTACTTTACAAGGGTCTCTCAGATCAAGGAACATCTTGAAGCAGTAGATGAAGAAGTGGAGAATGTAGAGATTGTAATGACCACCTTGAATGGTCTCCCTAGATCATGGGACTCTTTCATTCAAGGAATCTGTGCCAGAAAGAAGTTAGTCAAGTTCAGCAGACTATGGGAAGAATGCTCTCAAGAAGAAGCTCGAATAGCAACTCAAGAAGAAAAGATGGGAAGTGAAGATCAAGCTCTCACAGTACACTCGAAGAAAACCAGAAGAAGTTCTCATCACCCCGGAGGTAAGCCCTTCCATAAAGATAACACTAGAAAATATTTGTCTAGAATCATATGTTATACATGTGACGAGAAAGGACACTATGCTAGAGAATGTCCTAGAAACAAAAATGTCTCTCACAAGAAGAAGAGAAACAAGAGAAGACATCATGCTCATGCTGCAGAGGATGATGAACCTTCCACAAAGAGAACTAGACATGAAAGTGATGATTCCTCAAGTGATGAAGAATATGTTTTGATTTCCTCTCTCATGGGAAACATTACACATGGAAGCAATGATTGGCTTATAGACAGTGGGGCTTCCAAACATATGATAGGATTAAAGGAATCCTTTGTGAAACTATCAGAACATGAATCACCACACAAGGTGAAACTTGGAGATGACTACCAGTATCCAATAAAAGGTAGTGGGGAATCCTCTTATAAGCTAGACTTTGGAAAGTCTATGAAAATGAAGGATGCATTGTTTGTACCAGGACTAAAGAAGAACCTCCTCTCCATATCTGCATTACATGCAAAAGGCATGAGGGTTGTATTTATAGATGGTCAAGTCATCATGTGGCCAAAGGGAAAGACTATTAATGATGCAGTAGTGATTGGGGAACAAGAAGGAGATCTATACAAATTGAAGGGCCATCCATAACAAGCCTTGGTCCATGACACAGTAGAGCCAAATGAACTTTGGCATAGAAGGCTTGCACATGTGCATTACAGAGCACTACCACTTGCAAGCAAAGCTGTTGAAGGCCTTCCAGAAAATCAAGCAAAACATGATGGAGTCTGTAAAGGATGTGCGAAAGGAAAGAACACAAAGAAGACATTTCCAAGTAGCGAGAGAAAGTCAAAAGGAATCTTGGAAATCATCCACTCCGATGTATGCGGTCCAATTTCATCAAGTTCACTAAGCGGGTATGTATACTATGTTTCTTTCATTGATGAATTTTATAGGAAGACATGGATTTACTTCATTAAGAACAAATATGAAGTTTTCAGCAAGTTCAAGGAATTCAAAGCCTTGATTGAAAACCACACTGAAAAGAAGATCAAGACCTTTCGATTAGATAATGGCGGAGAATTCACATCAAATCAATTCAAAGAGTTATGCAAAGACTCAGGGATTAAGAGGGAATTGCCCACTCCATACAATCCACAATAGAACGGGATTGCATAAAGGAAGAATAGAACTATCATGGAAGCTGCAAGAGCAATGCTTCATGATCAATATCTTCCCATGCATATATGGGCAGAAGCTGCCAGAACAATGGTGTATGTACAGAACAGTACTCCACACAGAGTACTTGAGGACAAGACACCTGAAGAAGTCTTTTCTGGTAAGAAACCAGAAGTCATCCATCTCAGAATATTTGGTTGTCCAGTGTACATACACATTCCAAAAGAGAAGAGGACAAAATTAGATCCTTCAGGAAAGAAGGGTATATTTGTGGGATACTATGAAAGCTCGAAGGCTTACAGAATATACTTCCCAAGATTCAAGAATATCAACATCAGTAGGGATGTAACATTTGACGAAGACTCAGCTTACAACAAATCTAGAAAGAGACCTGTTGAATAAAATGAAGAATTAGAAGCGCCCAGAATTCATGACACAACCATGAACGAAGAAACTCAAGAAGAAGATCAAGAATTTGAAGAACCTTAAGAACCTGCAGATCCACCTCAGGAGAAGAATCCTCACAAGAGAAAACCTGCTTGGGTATGAGAAGCTATCCAAGGTGCGGAAAGATATGGGGCTCCAGAAGAGAATCACAGAGAAAGAAAGAGAACCAAGTCATGCTCTGGGTATGTAGCATTATTATGTGATTTCATCGATAAAGAACCTTCCAATTATGAAGAAGTGGCAGAACAAAAAGAATGGAAGGATGTTATGATCGAAGAGTATCAATCGATCATGAAGAATGATGTTTGGGATGTTGTCCCAAGACCAGAAAGGAAGTCTGTTGTAGCTTCCAAATGGATCTACAAGATCAAGCATGCTGCAGACGATAGCATAGAAAAATATAAAGCAAGATTTGTTTCTCGTGGCTTCTCCTAGAAAGAAGGAATAAATTATGAAGAAACTTTTGCACCTGTAGCCAGATACACTTCCATCAGATCAGTACTTGGTATGGCTATAGTGATGAAATGGAAGATACACCAGATGGATGTCAATACTGCTTTCTTGAATGGTGTAGTGGAAGAGGAAGTGTATGTGGAGAAGCCACTCGGTTTTGAGACACATGGCATGGAGTCTCATGTGTGTAGATTGAAGAAAACCTTGTATGGTTTGAAACAGGAACCCAGGACATGGTACAGAAGAATTGACAGCTTTCTATCCAGTTTGGGCTTTACCAAGAGTAAAGCAGATTCCAACCTTTACTACAAGGTTGAAGATGGCAACCCAGTGATGCTCCTACTGTATGTAGATGATCTGTTTGTAATAGGTATGGATGGGTTTATTGTTGATACGAAGAGGAAGCTTGCTGTCGAGTTCGAAATGAAGGACTTGGGTATGATGCATTATTTTATAGGCATGGAGGTGTGGCTGAATGCGGATGGAATCTCCCTCGGACAAGGGAAGTATGCTGTAGAGATCCTGAAGAGGTTTGGGATGATGGAATACAAGGCCATGACCACACCTATGGCATCGAACCTGAAGCTATTGAGTGATGCTTCATCAAAAGCGGTTGATGTTACGATGTATCGTTAGATGATTGGGTCCTCGATGTACCTAATGAACATGAGACCAGATATTTGCTTTGCTGTGAACACCTTGAGCTAGTTCCTGACAGATTCGAGACATGTTCACTTGATTGCTGCAAAGCATATTTTGAGGTACCTGAGGGGTACAATTGATTATGGGCTTAAGTATGAGGCAAATCAAAAGATTAACCTGGAGGGTTATATTGATTCATATTGGGCAGGCAGTGCCATCGATAGGAAGAGCACTTTAGGGTGTTGCTTTAGTATGGGATCAGGTGTGATCTCTTGGTTTAGCAGGAAGCAATCATGTGTGGCACTGAGTACAACTGAAGCAGAGTATGTCACAGCTTGTTCAGCTAGTTGTGAGGCAGTATGGCTAAGGAAGCTACTATCTGATTTATTTGATCTACAGTTGGATGCTACTTGTATATATTGTGACAACCATAGTTGTGTGAAGTTGTCGGAGAACCCAGTGTTCCATGACAAGTCGAAGCATATCGAGATCAAGTATCACTATATCAGGGATATGGTGCAGAGGGGAGTAGTGAAGCTCCAGTATGTTGTGATAGATGAACAGATAGCTGATGTGTTGATGAAGCCATTGGCCAGAGTGAAGTTTGAGTACTTCAGGCAGAAGCTTGGTGTTCTTCAGATCGAGGTTCCTTCCAATGGGAAGTGATGAGTCCGTGAGCCATTCTGACATGGTGAGAGGATTGGTTCCTTCCATGGTCAGATGTAAGGGCTGAGCCATTTTGTCATGGTGAGAGTATTGGTTCCTTCCATGTCAGATATGAGTGCTGATCCATTCTGATGTGACTGTAGGATTGGTTCCTACATGATTAGATATAAGGGCTATTGCCATTCTTTGAATGAAGGTACCTGGTCAGTTACCAGGAAAACTCAGTCTAGGAGTGAGGGCCATTCTGATATGACTATGAGATGTGTTCTCACATGATCAGAAATGAGTGCATGGCCATTCTGATGTGATTGAGGGATGTGTTTCCACTTGATCAGATACAAGGGTTGTTTCCATTCTTTGAATGGAGGCACCTGGTCAGTTACCAGGAATCCTCAGTCTAGGATTGAGAGCCATTTTGATGTGACTGTGGGATTGGTTCCCACATGATCAGATGTAAGTGCAGAGCCTTTCCACAGATGATAGTAGGTATGTCCTATCATGCTGGTGGATGTGAGTGCTGGCCTTTCCACAGATGATAGTAGGTGTGTCCTATCATGCTGGTGGATGTGAGTGCTGCACCTTTTCACATATGGTAGTAGGTCTGTCCTACCATGCTGGTGATTGTAAGTGTTGTGCCTTTCCACAGATGGTAGTAGGTGTGTCCTACCATGCTGGTGGATGTTAGTGCTATGCCTTTCTACAGATGATAGTAGTTGTGTCCTATCATGCTGGTGGTTGTAAGTGTTGATCCTTTTCACAGATGATAGTAGGTGTGTCCTATCATGCTGGTGAATGTGAGTGCTGTGCCTTTTCACAGATGATAGTAGGTGTGTACTATCATGCTGGTGAATGTAAGTGTTGGGCCTTTTTGACATGACTGGATTGGTTCCTATCATGGTCAGATGTGAGTGCTGGGCTTGCCTTTCTGACATGGTGTTGGATGTGTTCCTCTCATGGTCAGATGCAAGTATTGGGCGGGCCATCTGAATTAGGGTCAGATATAATGATGAAGAAGACCTGCATGGAGGATAGGCCTACAACCAACATGAAAAATGGATAGCTCTATAGAAATTCTTGTGACGAGAAGAATCATGAGATAACACCTGTGATGATCCAGTGATGATGATCCAGCAGTGATGATCTAGATCGAGTGATGATCTAGATCCAGTGATGATGTTCCAGTGATGATCCAGATCCGATGATGAAGATGAATTGAATATGAAGATAACTTGAAGATGAAGATGACTTGAAGATGAAGATGACTTGAAGATTACGAGGACTCGATGATGATCCATATGATACAGAGAAGAAGACTTGTGCTGATAAATTGTGTCAACAGAATACCTTCTTTGTTAAGAGGGAGTGTTGATGTAATTGTAACTTCATAATGTATTCACTTGTATTTCTTATGTATTGTACCCCGATGTTTATTCTGGGATGTGTCTGTAATGTAGTACTTGAGTCATATCATGCCCCGATGTCCCTATCGAGAGGTTCTATAATGTAAATAAGTCATGTCGAGGCATTGTGGGAAACCCTCCTATTGGTCAAGGGTTAAATTCCCCGCAGTTTCGGGGCACTAGGGTTATTACACTCTCCTAGAGAAGTCGGCCCTAGTAGGTTATTGTCAAGTCAAAAATTAGTATAAATAGAGAGTGAGCCTCTCTATTTATCACACACTCACTCACACTCAGTTGTAGCGCATAGCTGAGGAAGAAGAAGACACTGGGGCTAGGAAGAAAGAGGCTACTGCTGTCGGGAGATCATCTTACTGTTTTGGGGTTTTACTTTTGGTGTTGATTCTATCTCTGAGGAAGTTGCGGGGTTTTCTCCATTTATGGTTTCCCCGAGGAAAAACATTGTGTTCATTGTCTCTTGTGTTTGATTGTTGTGCTTGTTATTCTCTCAGTTAAAGATCCTAATATAATGCTAGATTAATGTTAAAAATCTAACAGAGAGCATCATAGATATTTAACAAGGTAGTTTTGTTGGTGTTTTATCTCCAACCCATACAAAAAATACATACTTAGGGGTTGTGAAATCCTACGTACCATATCAAAATGGTTTAATGTAAAAATAAAATAAATGAAAAATAGTCCTAAATATGCATTCAATGCCACAAAAAATAAACTAGCTATAAGAGACAATAGATTATATAAAGAATATGTTTTGATACTGAAAAAATAATGAAGATTATGTGAAACACCTTGATGTTGAATGAAGTGATGTGGACCTTGACATGCAACCCAAGGGAGGGTTCTTCTTTTCCTTTGATTCTCCACTCCCAACCAAATGATGTATGATAGACTCCAAAATGGTGAAAGGAAAGGGATGAACAAGGTTCTCTCTCTCTCAGCAATTCAAAAACATAACCTTACTCTTATGAATGGTTATGGTATGATTGAATGATCTTGAGGTATTTATTTGAAGGAAAGGATGTGGTCACTTTTTAGATCTATCCAATGTGAATAATCCCTTTTCATTGATGACTTAGTGGGATAATGTAACAAATATAAAATAAATTATTAATTAGATTAGTTAATTATATGGAAGGGTGTAACCCTTCACGCTCAAAGCCTATAAAGGCGATCCTCCTTTGTAATTATTATCATCATCCAATATATTATTATTATTCATATTCATTATTAAAATGATAGTCGAATTCGACTAACTACAACCGGATTCGGTTTCTCCATTTGGTATCAGAGCTCGGATTCGACTCCTTCGACCTAAGTTCAGATTCGGCTCCTCAGCACTAAGCTCAGATTTGGCTTCTCCCATTGAGCTCGGTTTCGGCTCATCTCACATCACCCTTCCGCTCACATCTCTCATACATCCTTAATTTAATTTCTCCCTACCATCATAATATCCCCGTGAACTTCATCTTGCCACTTCATCCATTGGCTTCAGGTCACTTCCTGCATGCCACTCCTCTGCCACACCCTCCAAACTTTCGTGCCCACCCTCCAGCTGTGCCCACCCTTCCCCATATCCACCTGCTGCGTCCTCCATGCTTCTCCACCTGCTGCGTCGGTATTAGAATCAGATGAGGTCTCTTGTGCATAGACTTGCACTTCCTTTCCATTGATGATTTTGCACTGTATTGTCTCATTGTTCCTACATTTATGACTAGGGGTCCAATCATCACCGCATCGACGACCTATGTTTTTCTTATTTTTTCTATTATCAGCATAACTGTTAGATGAATTTGATATATTTTCCATTTCATAGGCATATGATTGAGGTTTATGGCATTGACGACCAGGTGACCAAGTATCTACACAGTACCTACATTGTGTCTCTTTTTCTTGCCGATAATGGTTATCGCCTCTTGTTTTAATTCATTCCAATTTGCGTTATGCGGCTTTTGCTTTATGTCTTGCTACTTCTGCGTTAGGTATGTCATGCAACTTTAACTCTTTTTGGAGGTATGGTTTAAGACCCCCTAAATAGGTTTCGAGTCTTTGCTTGTCAAACAACCCAACTACTTGTGTGGATAAGGATTCCCATTGATGAGTGAATTCCTCAATGTTTCCGACTTGTTGTAGTCTGGTAAGTTTACTGAAAAATTCATCTTCTTTGATTCCTTGAAACCTATTAAAAAAATCATTTTTGAACAAGTTCCAAGAGTAGGTAAAATTATCTCTCTTCCACCGTAAGTACCAATTATAGGCATACCCTTCCATATGCATTGACACATATTTCACCTTCCCCTCGTTATATTGAATGTTGTAAATGTCGAAGTATTCTTCTGCTTTGTTTATCCAAGCAACACATTGTTCTTCACTCCCATTGTATTTTGACAACTCTATTTTTGCCTTTGGTGGGTGCACTTTGTAAGGGCGACGTTGATTTCCTTTTGCCTTATGGTTTGATGGTGGCTCGGAACTACTGGACGATGAAAGTGACATATTTGAATTGCTTTGTTGTTGGCAGTAACTTTTAGTTTTCTTATTCTCTACTATTTTACTAATAGCGTCTACTTTTTTGTTTAATCATGCCTCCATCTCTGGTAGTACTTGTGTTTCTATCTCTTGCTTAAGCATCGCATTGTTAATCTTTATTTCTTTTCGCAATTCTTCTTGATTCTTTGCGAGTGTTTCCTGGGTGGCAACATGAAATGAGTCATCTAACATGTCTAGACTGCTGACTTGGTCCGGACTAGGTATGAGCCTTTGTAACATCTCGATTAATGTATTATGGTTCTGCGTCATGGTGCTCATGTTCTGTGTTAAGGTGTTTATGTTTTGAGTCATGGTACTCATTTTGTCATCCAAATATTTTTGTTTTTCATTCAGGATGTCAAATTTTTCATCCAGCCTTCTTTCTAGTACCAGAACAAGCTCGTATTTGAGTAATGTATTGTTATTTTACATCTCTTCCTTCAAGGATTTTAGGTCAGGGACAAGGGACCTGGTGTCCTTCTCCACTTTTTTTATTTTATCTTTCAGTTCCGCCATGGTCTTGGACCTTGTATACGAAGGTGTGTATTTCAACGCTATTCTTGGAATTTTGAGGTGAAAATTTGAATAATAATATATTAATTAATTAATTATTATTATTATTATTATTATTATTGTAAACTATATAATATTTGTATATAGTTTTTTTTTGACAATTATTATGATAATAATATATAATATATGTATTTTTTTAAATATATTATTATAAATATATTACAATGTGATATTATATTATATTATATTATATTATATTATATTATATTATATATTATATAATATAATGTATTGTTTGTTTTGTTATTTTATAGGTTAGCATGGAGATGGAGGGAGTGACGGTGTGTGAGGGGACGACGTTGTGAGGAGGTGGCGAGGGCAGGGAGAGCTACGTGGGTATGGAAGGTTGGTGGATTGGAGGTGGAGGGAGGATTTGAGTGGGATGGAAAGCAGGAGGGGGAGTCAAGCTGAAGAGGATGTGGCGTGAGGATTGCGTGCAGGTTGTGGGAGGTAGTGATGCACAGGTAGGAGGAGCGTCGAGGGAGAAGCATGAGCAACGAAAGAGCTGGGGGAAGAGGGAAGCAGGGAGCGTGAGGGAGGAGGAATTGAGGTTTGTGTGGGATATGGGTGGAGAAGAGGAGTTTGGGAGAGTTGGAGAGGAGTGCAAATGGGGAAGGTGAGGTGTGGAGTGTGCACAGGGGCTGCGTGGAGGTGCGCGAGGGTGTGGGGAAGCATGGAGGATGCAGAAGGTGGAGATGGGGAAGGGTGGGTGCAACTGGAGGGTGGACGTGGAAGTTTGGAGGGTGTGGCGAAGGAGTAGTGTGTAGGAAGTGGCCCGAAGCCAATGGATGAAGTGGCAAGATGAAGTTCACAGGGATAGTATGATGGTAGGGAGAAATGAAATTAAGGATGTATGAGAGATGTGAGTGGAAGGGTGATGTGAGATGAGCTGAAATCGAGCTCAAGTGGGAGAAGCCGAATCTAAGCTTAGTGTTGAGGAGCCGAATCCGAGCTTAGGTCGAAGGAGCCGAATCCGAGCTCAGGTCAAAGGAGTTGAATCTGATCTCTGATACCAAATGGAGTCAAAATGAAGAATGCCATTAGGAAAATATTCGAGCTTTGAGGACAAATCTCCTTTAAAGGGAGTGGCAATGTAACGAATATAAAATAAATTATTAATTAGATTAGTTAATTATATGGAAGGGTGTAACCCTTCATGATCAAAGCCTATAAATGTGAGCCTCCTTTGTAATTATTATCATCATCCAATATATTATTATTATTCATATTCATTATTAAAATGAAAGTCGGATTCGACTAACGGACAACCGGATTCGGTTGCTCCAGATAAAAATAGTTATTTGTTAAAATATTGAGAAATATGCATAAGCATACAACAATATAGTTAATAACTTGTAAATTAATAAAAATAATCTACTAGTCTATCCTCTTATCCATGCAAGAACCAAATAATCAAAGAGTAAGTAAGAGACAAGAAATTGGGAAAACATCCACGAGAAGGTATGATCTTAATTATTCTTCAGAAATATTCAATATTACACTTGAGCTCCTCTCCACATATGCTTACATATTTAAAATATTTTTTCACAATTACATTCAACACAATACCGAAAGGGTCTCCTTCACCTCTATAATATAATTATAGGTATGGAAGAATAACATCCCATAATACATGTGGGATAAATTATTTTCTACCTCCTTATAAAATGAATGGTAATAGGAGAATATTACTCCATGATGCATGTGGGATAACTCGTTTTACATAAGTTAGAAATAACTATGCCTTTATTTTCTAGATAATGATCATAACATCTTATGACATCACACTATATATCATTACACATAATATTAATATTACACATTCCAAAACTCCACCTTAATCATGACTAGGGAGGAGAAACACACATGGAGGAAGATGGCATTACATTAACATTCCCCATTGATGACAACTTCCTTCATTCCCAATAAGTTTTGAATATGAACAAACTTTTCTTTTGTCATGGATTTGATGAAGATATAAACTAGTTATTTTGT
This sequence comes from Pseudotsuga menziesii, assembly GCA_001517045.1. Taxonomy (NCBI): domain Eukaryota; kingdom Viridiplantae; phylum Streptophyta; class Pinopsida; order Pinales; family Pinaceae; genus Pseudotsuga; species Pseudotsuga menziesii. Next base: position 66,129 of record LPNX010473219.1, read on the forward strand.
GGGACAATACTCCAAACAAATAACACCATCCACAACAATATATCAAATGTAATGAGTATCAAGGTCATTTTGTTTAGTCTAGGAGTAATACACTGGATTATATGCAAGCTAAATTTCACATTGATCACACATCTTCACTCAATGGGAGACTTTTGAAATAGTCCAATATTTGTAAGAACATGTTGAATCCACAATGCTTCTTTAGTTGCTTCCTTAGATACCATGTAGTCTACTTCACAGAAAGAAAGAGAAAGAGTTCTAAAATTCTTATTGGACCATGGAATTATACCTCCACCAAGCTAAAATATGTACCCTACAGAGGATATTCTATCTAAATTATATCCTACCCAATCAATATTTATATAACCAAGAAGTGAAATTGTAGCCCTGCTAGAATAGAAAACACCATAATGTAATTTCACATATAAATATCTGAGAATTATCTTTGTTGCCTTCCAATGGATTTCATGAGGTTGTGGCATAAACCTTGAAACCATGATGACTACATAAGAGAGATCAAACTTGTTATGTGTCAAATATATCAAACTCCGCACAAGCTGATGATACAGAGTGGCATTAATAATAAAAATACTACAATAAACAGTCAACTTTACACTGGAATAAAATGGCATTGGTGAAGGATTACAATCACTTGTATGAAACCAAGCAATTAAATTTGTAGCATACTTATCTTGAGAAAGGAATATACCATCAACCATATTCCAAATTTGAAGACCTAAAAAATAGTGCAATAGGCCTAAATATGTCATTTCAAATTGATACATAATATTTTCTTAAATTCCTATGTTAATGCAAGCCAGATTCTATTAAGGATTAGATCATCCACATAAAGTACCACAATGAGGACATCATCATCAAAGTTCTTAACATATAGGTTAGATCAAATTTACACCGCTTAAAACCATTTTTAAGAAATAAGAATGCATTTTCTCATACCAAGCTCTACGTGCATGTTTAAGACTAGATAAATATTTGTGTAATTTTCATACTAAACTTGAATTTCAATAGTGATAAAACTAGGTCGTTATTGCATATAAATGTCTTCACGAAGATCACCATTCAAAAGGGAACTCTTGAAATCCAATTGTTGTATTTCCTATGATAAGATGCAACAATAGAAAGTATAGTTCTTATTGTGTTCTTTTTAGAAACTTGAGAAAACATTTCAGTATAATATATACCATCTTGTTGAAAAAAACATTTTTCTACAAACCAAGCAACTTTATATCTTACATTTTGTTAGTCTGCAGTAAACTTTTATATATCCATTTACAACCAACTAATTTTTTTGTAGGAGGAATGGAAACAAGAGTCGATGTATTGTTCTTCATTAATGCATCATACTTAGTAGTCATAGATTTTTCCCATTCAAGTTTATCTTTAGCTTGAGCATACGTCGAGGGTTCATATGTGGCCAATACTTTAGTCACAAGAGAAAATACAAATATCCTATCAAGTAAAAAATGGAATACCAATCTCAAAACCTACAAATTAAATACTTTTCCAAGTCTAAATAGGAAGAGGGGTAGTGGTGGGAACCACTCTAGTATCTTCGAAACTTTCGGGTGGATCACTTGAATAAGAGGGTGAACTAGGATCGCAATCAAGCACATAACTAGAGGAATGGGTAAATATATAGGAGTAATAGAACATCAAGGGAAATTCAAGGGAACATTAGGTTCAATATAAGGCTCATGTGGAGGAGATATTTCATTGGATTGAACATCTCGTGGGATGATAACACCTTGGGTGGATGGATCAAACAACATTTAAGCTTTGGAATCCTCATTATAACCAATGAAAATACATTTGTGAGACTTAGGATCCAACTTTTTTCGTTTTTCATTGGGAATATGGGCCCTAACTTCATTGCCAAGTATCTTCAAGTTACTAATATCGAGCACTTTCCTTCTACTCCATTTTTCTTCGAGATCAACCTAGAATAATACTTTAGTAGGGACTCTATTCAAAATATAGTTAGCACAAAAAATAGCGTCAACTCAAGATATTTTATATAATTATTTACAATAAAGCATACATCTATCCATTCCAACTAAAGTCTTGTTTTTCCTTTCAGATACCTCGTTTTGTTGAGTTGTACAAGGAACATTATTTTGATGTTGAATTCCATGCTCAAATAAATATGCATCAGATTCGTTTTTAGTGAATCCCCCCCATTATCAATTCTCAATGTCTTAATACTTTTATCAAATTCATTTTCAACCAAGGATTTAAATTCTTGAAATATATCAACAGTTTCACTTTTATGTTTAAAAAATAAACCCAATATTTTATACTATAATCATCAATAAAAGTAAGAAAAGAGACAACATGAAACAAAGGAGTTTTAAGAGGACCACATATGTAAATATGAGTTAATTGCAATTGTTCTTTAGCAAGTAAGCTTTACCTTTATAAAACATTTCCTTATGATGTTTATCAAGCACACAACCTTCACAAACCCCTTTAGTGGAATAACTTGAAGGTAATCCATGTACCATTTTAGATAACATTTGAATTTTAGCATAATTTAAGTGAACTAATATTTCAAGCCATAATTTACTTTGATCCTAAGCATGAGCAACATAAGAATAAAAAGGTTGGTTTTTATGTGAATTAAAACCAGTAAATTTATATAAACCAACATCACAATCAACAAGATCACAATAAACAAGTTTGAAGCTATGTTTGATATCTTTTAGAACATATTTATTTGGGTATGCTTTAAACTTATAACCTTTTTGACAAGCACGATAAATAGAAAGAAAATTGATGGACATTCCTTGAACATAAAAAACATCTTCCAATGTACCATTAGGAACTTTAACATTACCAAATCCTACTACTGAAAGTTGTTTACCATCACTAATTGAAACTCTATGTGTTTTGTACTTATTAGTGTCATAAGATGAACATAAAGAAGTTGTACCATTCATATTATTAGAAGCACTATAATCCATTATCCAATTAGAAAAATAATTTTTACCTAGACGAATAGAAAAGGCACTGAGAGCTATGTATTGTTCCTTAGAGGATTTCTTCTTGGCTTTAGCAAGTTCACATATCCATTTAAAGAAAATATTTTCAAGGTGGTTCATTTTTCCACAATAATTACAAGGATTAAGCACTTCCTTTTTGGGAGTATAATCAGAGAAATCATTATAAGAGTGATCACCGATTGGTTGATCCTTTAGTATGGTGTTTAGGGTTTTACTATTAGTTTTTTTTTTGTAAATAAAACATGCATTACTATACATAAGCCAAATTACAGAGCAAAATACATCTAAAGCTGACCCAAAAATAGGGGGGCCTTAGTCCAGTCCAGCGAAACCCAGTCCGGGACTTGACCTAAACTGTTTTTCCAAAAAAATACAGAGTTTTTCCAAAGCCTCCTCCTCCCCCTAATACCTCTGTTCCTACTATGAGTCCTAATGTTGTTACATTTCTTTCCCACCCACATCAAAATTGACAAATTGAGGGTCCTATCACTACCGGGACCCCAATTGATAGCATAGAGCCTAATAGCATAAGAGCTACAACTATCTAAACTGAATAACGCCGAAAAAACACTAACAAAAGAGAAAACCTGGAAAAAGCACAAACTGGGAAGAGATATCATATCCGACTAGAGGGGAGGGAGCTCCAGTGAGGTATTGTTGCTTAGGGACTCCCATCAGTTGGTTGTTGTGAGCCCGACACAAGTGACGACTTAAAATTCATGGTGCCAGCCATGTTCCGAGATTCCACCGGTCCTCCTTCATCCGCCATACCACATCGGATGGTCCTCTCCCGAGGTCTAGCTGTCTCCATGGCTCGGCGATCCATAGGGTGAAACAAAAATCCCAAACGAGCAGCGAGGACATCGAGCTTCTAGTGCATTGTATGGAATTCCAAATTGTGCTCCTTCCAGAAGGGCACGGGTTCCGAATCGTCGTCTCTCTTGGCCTCCTGCATCGCTGCGGAATGCCCTATGAAATGGACTGTAACCCAATACGTCAGTAGCATACGATTGTTAACACCCAAAAATGGTTAACTACCTCATCTACCTCACTACATGGCTCATTTGTCCATTTGCCTACCATATTTCCCTGAAAATCCCACTAAAAAGCCTCCAAAAGGCCTAAAATGCCTCTAAAAGGCCATAAAACCATTTAAAAAGCCTCCAAAAGGCCTAAAATACCTCCAAAAGGCCAAAAAACCCATTTTTCCTCCAAAAATGTCCAAAATTCCTCTAAAAATAGCAAAAATCCCCAAAAAGGGAAGAAAAAATATAAAATAATGAGGAAAGGAGGAAAAAACCCTAAACAAGCTGCCCTAAACCATATGGTTTCCAAAACCATGGGCCAGCATTCCACCACTAAAAAACTATAAATAAGTGGTGGAGACCCCTCGTTTCACATCCACAGTCATAAGCATCCTGCCTCTGCCGAAATTATTCTCGAAACCCTAGCTTACCATCAAGCTACTTTCACCATTGAGAACTCTTTTGGCCCATTTCCACCACCGGAAAAGGAGAAGAAGCAGCTTGGAGCTCGAAGCCACCGACATCGGACCAGCGCAACGGACTCCACCAACCTCCTCATTGGAGGTAATATCAATAAAAATCACCATTATACATTTCTTTACTGTTTTTGCTTCACGTTATTTACTTTTTACTGCTTTAGCTTAGTCTTTATTTCAGTCTATTTTTGTTTACATCATTGAACTGCTACTAAGGATTCCAGATTCCTTAGTAGGTGCTCATCAGCACAAGCTAGGGTGAAAACCCTAGCTACAGTTTTGGCGACTCCGCTGTCTTTTTTAATTTAATTTTATTTTTTCGTACTGTACTTTCGGCCGTCGTTTTCGGCCGCCGGAAACCGCATTTTTTCCTTCCGCAGCCACGGCCCGATCGCGCATTTCAGGCCTTAACCCGCGACCAGCCCGCCGCTGTCAGCCATTTTTGCCTGCGCCCCGACCGCGTTTTTTCAGCCCACAGTCGCGATCCGACCGCGCCTGTTCATAACACAGCCGCGCTCCGACCGCCGCTGTCAGCCCGAATCCTGCGACCTAGACCGCGACTGTTTCCTCTAAACCCGCGATCTACGCGCGACTGTTGCCTTCAAACCTGCGGTCCGACCGCGTGAGTCTGCCCCATACCCGCGGTCCGCGAACTGTTTTTTGCCCTTGTTTCCGCGCCGAAACCCAGCCACTTTGCCTTCATTTTTCGTGCACTTGCACAGCCACCTGTTCCACTTGTAGCCCTACAGCCACTTCTGTCCCTTGTTTCCAGCATTGTTTAAATTTTTAGCATTATTTATTTAAAAAAAAAAAAAAAAAAAATTTCGCATGATAATAGTTTTTCAAAGTTTTTCTA
>LPNX010473219.1:74157-88800 GCA_001517045.1 Pseudotsuga menziesii
TACTTACGCCGCTCCTGATCAACCCCCGTCTGACTCAGGTACCCACCATCTGTTGATGATGTCTTCCGATGAGGTCAACCTCCAGACCCAGCGAAACCAATACAGCTCCACCCCAGAAGCACCACCTGCTAATAACCCCACTAATGCTCATCCCACCGATCAGTCGTTACGTATACCTCCACCTCCACTAGACGGAGCTCCCAAAGCACCCCGTTTCCCACTTCGCCGTATCAATAACAACCCCAATGCGCGGGCTGCGTCAAACTACAACATTGTAGACGACTTAGCCCAATCTCCCGCAGCCATGTCTGCGTTAGAAGTCTTAAGAAATTGCCCTTCGCAGTGTAAGACTTTACTCTCAGCCATTGGGGCTATCGATCCGCATGATTCGCAGTTAATGGCATATGATTTGGACCAATCCGAACCCCGCTTGCCCTCCAACTTATCATTCCAAGTTACTGTCTCCATCCGGAATTTTGTAGTCCATCGCTGCATCATTGATGAAGGTGCCTCCACATGTGTCATGCCCATCTCCATCTAGAAGAAAATGGGATCCCCCCCTCTCCAACCGTCCTCCACTGCATTGCGAGCCTACGACGGCCGTTCAGCTCAACTACAAGGCTTGTTAACCAATGTCCCCGTCCAGCTGGCTGGTAAAATGGTCCTGATCAACATCGAGGTTATCAATGCCCAGCTCGACTACAACCTTTTACTTGGCCGCAGCTACATGTATGCTATGCGGGCAGTTGCGTCTACCGTTTTTCGCATCATGATGTTCCCTCATGAGGGACGCGTGGTCAAAGTTGACCAACTCACGTACTACGATCCCAAGGCCGCCGCGACACCCGAAAATGTTCTTCCCATGATTGAACACACTATCTCGGGTGACCCCAATACAGCCGTTTCTTCTATAGGGCCCATGCTCCCCATAGTTGAACAACTTATTCCGGATGCCACCACCTCCTTGGTTTCTTCTGTGGGTCCTGGAGTTTACTCAGACACACCGATGACATCCACTTTTCCATCACTCCCACAACCGTCATCTACTACTGAAGTGGCTGACCTATTGACCGTGTCCCACCACACGAGGACCCCTAGTAATCAACCACCGTTGTTGCCTCAACCACCTTTGGTACCTAGCCACATTGGTGCCACACCTATACATACCATACCTTTCCTCTTCCCTCCCTCAGGAGTGGTTAGCACCCCAGTCATGGCTACCCTTAGCCTCCCGGGTTTAACCTTAGGATTACCCGTTTGGTATCTTTCGCCTCCAGTCTGCCCCCCGACACCAGATGTCGTCCTGCAACCAATACAACCCATCGCCACTACTAGTCGACCACCTCCCGGTTTCGCTACCCCGTCAACCCCCGTGAAACCACCTCCCGGTGTCGCTACCCCGTCAACCCCCGCGAAACCATCCCATATTCTTACCAAACCCGCTGGGGGTAGAGGCCCCCAACCTTACAGTGCTGTCCCACCTCCTAAGACAGTCCAAAACCCCCCTGTATTCCGTGCTCCTCCCAAATGTGCGCTCTGCGATGAGTTGGGCCATGCGACTCACCTTTGTCCTCATTTACCAGCATTAAAGGAATACATGAAAACGCTTGACGACGACCCCACCATCCCGGTGGTCCATCTAGATTCAACCCCTACGCCTCGCGACAAGTCCCTACGCACCAACCACCCATGTGCCTTATGCGATATTTACGGGAATTACTCCCATCACTGTCCTGATCTCCCCGAGTACCGACTAGCTCTCTTTGACATGCACCATCCAGAGTTGGAGACAGCAGACCTCACCATTCGCGAGATCCTCCCCTCAGACCTAGATCCTGAGACAACCCAACTCCCCATTGTGGAGATCCACCCCCCGGAATCTTCTGCTTCAGAAGAGTTCGAGAACATTTATATGCTTCTCCCCGATACCTCCCCCCTTGAGCAACGTCTGCTATCCCTCGAACAAGCCGATGAAGATCGTCGTGCTACTCTCCAGAATATCGAAGCTGCCAAAACACGTTCCAAAGCCCATTACGACAAACATGTTCACCCTCGAACTTTCCACGAAGGGGACCTCGTCCTCGCCTATGACCAAGCCAACGACAAAACTGGTAAAGGAAAATTCGAGTTCATGTGGCAAGGCCCTTACATTGTGCAAACTTGCCTCGGCAAGGGGGCATACATTTTAGCAGACTTTGAAGGACGACCCTTCTCCAACCCTCGGAATGGGTTGTATCTGAAACGTTTCTACCCATAACCGAAACTGCGACCTCATTGGTCCGCATTTGCACAGTTTGCTCTCTTTTTTTTTTTCACCGTTTTTGACCACAATCTCACATTTATTGCATTTTTTGCATGCCCACAGAAGGATCCTCTTCCACCTTGTTACATCGGCTTCGCTGATGGTGCCAGCCGCTGGTCTCCCAACCTAGCTTCCGCAGCATGGGTCTTATACTCCCCTTCCAACGAATGCATCCACCTTGACGGAATATGTATCGGCGCTGCCACCAATAACCAGGCGGAGTATGATGTTGTGACCAGTCTCCTAACTGCTGCCCTCCAGATGGGCATACGTCACCTTCATGTGTTCTTGGACTCCCAGCTTCTTGTCTTCCAGCTCAACAACTGCTACCAGGTGCGTGATCCTTGCCTATTTAGAAAATTCCTGCGTACAAAAAAACTTAGCCGACAGTTTGAATCCATCACATTCACACATGTCCCAAGAGCCTACAATAGTGTCGCAGACCAAATGGCGAACAATATCCTAGACTGGCATCTCAATCACACTATGTAACACCTCCATCATGCATCATTACCCCATAGCATATCATCCAAATATACAAAAAACCAAAAAGACTGCATTGCATCAACATTTGCGTACATAAAACATAAAACCATAAAAATAACATTTGCATCCATAGGGGCATCCACGTGCCTCGTCATACATACATCATATCATATCAAATGGGGCATCCACGTGCCCAACAACCTAGAATACTTGCATCCACGTGCAGTATCAAACACATCATAAAGTGCATCCACGTGCGTACAAATGAGACAATATCACCAAAAAATGTGCATCCGCGTGCATATATATATATATATCATACAAAAAATACATGTTCAGAACTATACATGTTCTGAGTACCCCAGTACTCCGCTATACAAAAGAATATATGTATACATCCATCTAGCCTCATACACTACAAGCCGTAGCTACAAAAACCCGGGAGAGTCCCTTGCTCTCCCTAAGGGGAGTCATATCCTGCCTCACTCTCCGTGTCAGCATCCTCTGACTCCTCCGACGAGTCCCTATCCCGCCTGAGCCTTGGTGCCCGTGCTCGTGCCCTCTCCGCTAAGAGAGCCACCCGGAACGCTATCCCTCTGAAATCCCGAGGGGCCTGCCTACAGTCCCGACGCACGTCTCGCGGAAGGTCCTCCCACCCCGCATCACTCACTCCCATCAACAGCCGCTCCAGCAGCATCCATACCGACTCTAGAGCCCCATCCGCGTCTCGCCGATGCACTGGACCCCGCCCGGGCAAAGCCGGAACTGCCACTATCCCTCGTCGTGCCACATGCCCTGGCGGCGGCTGCGGGCCCACATCTGCAAATCGACCACATGTCAGTAAATCTATATCAAACATACATCATACATAACATAACCAACTAGACAAAACAATCAAAATGATACATACCATCTGGACCCCATGCCTGTCCTGGTGGACGGGGCGCATCTGGATCCCCTCTGTAATCCATGTCCCTGTACGGAAAGTCCTCCAGCGTCAGTGGCAGCTGGAGCCACTGCATGTACAACTCATCCGTAAAAAACCGGCCAACATCACCACCACCACGGCGGCGCATCATCTCCCCCCACCGAATCATACGAGGCTCCCTCACACCTCCTGTCCTAACCGGCACCCGCGGCCGCAGTGTGGGGACCCTCTCCATAAAGAAGGCGCACAAGAACGACCCAAAGCAGAATCCCTTGCCAGCTTCCTTCGCTGCGGTCAGCTGTCGCTGAACGCAGGTTAGGAACATCTGACCCCATGCAAAATAAGTCCCCTCCAGTGTACGCTCCACAAGCTGCATCTGCCCCCCAGACACCTTCTCAGGTGCCTGAGAGCCCAGGATCCGCACTATACATGCGGCCGTCGCTCGAACCACTGGCTCCCGTAAGTCGCTAACTCGGAGTGCATTCCGATGCACCTGCGCCTCCGCCCCACAAAACCGCACTGCCATATCAACAATGTCAAGATCCGCGGACCCCCGCAGCTGGGTATCTGCCACCCTCCCTAGGCAGGGCAACCCCGTCAGAAAATAGACATCAGTAAGGGTGAGGTCCACCCTCTCCCCCTGTACTCGGAACGCTAGTGAATCTGGCTCCCAGAAACTCACTAAGCGGTTCAGCAGCAACCCTGCTGACCGGATCATCGGAATCTCAGCAAACTTCAGTAGGCCGAATATCCCAAGCATCGAACGCATGCGACGGTCCTCTCGGATAATATCCACCAGCCCCTCTGGCATCTCTCGCTCTCTCCATACAGCCCGTGGCATCCTGTCATTCACACAACAAAGCCTCATTAGATTCTTGTTCAAAATAGACATTCTCACCCTTCCCAAACAAATCCAGACACAAAAGACAGTCGTGGTCCAGATCGCGGCTGTCAAGCCGACAGTCGCGGCCAAGACCGCAGCTGTCAAACCGACAGTCGCGGTCCAGGCCGCGGCTGTCCAGCCCACAGTCGCGGTCTAGACCGCGGCTGTGAAGCCGACAATCGCGGCCCAGACCGCGTCTGTCAAAGCCGACAGTCGCGGTCCAGACCGCGGCTGTCCAAACCAACAGTCGCGGTCCACACCGCGGCTGCCAAACCCAACAGTCGCGGTCCAAACCGCGGATATCAAGCCAGACAGTCGCGGTCCAGACCGCAGCTGTCAAACCCCGACAGTCGCGGTCCAGACCGCGGCTGTCCAGCCGGACAGTCGCGGTCCAAACCGCAGCTGCCACGACCGACAGTCGCGGTCCACCCTTGTGGACCGTACAAACACCCCCCGGGACCCGCAACCCTCCCCCCAGCCCAAAAAGAAAACAGGTATAAGTTCAAAGGAATACCTGGCTCTCCCGAATCTCAAAACCGCCGGTCAGATCATCCAGAAATCCCACGTAAGCTCTGGTACACTCCGATCGTCTGCGAAATGGAATAGTACAAATGATGTGTCATATTGGGCCCACTTACTATTTATAGCCCGTTGACCCTTTCCTTGTTTGGCCATTTCGAACCCATACAGAGTCCGTTTTCCGAACCGTTTCCACCATTGGAACCAGCACAACGAGACCTTCACAATGGTTACCTCGTTGCATCTTTTTGACTACATCATTTTTTACCCATTTTTTTTAGACACTCATAGTCGCCTCGGCTATGTGCGCCACATCGGCCACAGTATGATCGTTCCACACTTTTTCCATGAGCCATTCACTCCTGTCATACTGCAAAGGTCTCGTTATTTTGCCACCATCCATCCACCCTACAAGGAGATCCTCCAGTGTTCCCCCCCGCCCTCAGCTCTGATCATCATAAATGTCCCCTAATTGAACACTTCCTCCTTGCCTGACCATTCCAAATACAGAGTCTTCTTATTTGCTTTCAGACTCCTTAAAATTGAAAGCAACCACGAGCATGAACTGTCCTGGGCTCGGAAAACCCACCGGACAGTAGCATTTTATATCTCCACACTTCTTCTCGTTCCATAACCCATGAAGAAGTCACCCCCCGCCTCTTGGCGCTATGATCAATCCTCTCGGTAGCACCTCCAATCAGGTCGCCTTTGTTCAGAGTATTCTGCAGTCTCCTACCATGTTACTACAGCTCGAGTCTCCCTCAGCCCAGTGAACTGCCCAGATCCCTTACAGCTATGATCCCTTTACCACCAATTAGTTTCATGTGCTGCCCGCCATCGTACTCTGAACAAAGGAAGTTTGAGTCCACCCACTCTACTTGCCCAGTTAGTCCCACCAGTTTACCACTCTTACCATCAGTACTATCACAGTTCGGTTTTGCACCTCGCGCTCCTGTCAAGGAAACATCATTGCCTTGATAGTTGCAGGTCTCCCTCTGCCGACGACAACTCCTCTATTCCAGAGGATAGACCTAGAGGCTCCTGCGCCTTGGACCCATCACCATCTGTGGTGAGTGCCTACGGACCATTTTGGGAGGACTCATTATTGCCTCTCCGAATGGTTGTTTCTCACATGCTCGACTTCAGTACCTTATTCGCATCGTTGAGAATCGCGCAGGATATATATCCTTTCCATTTTGTGTCGAAGACCCCGGATTTCCCCCGACTCTAGCACATTGGTGAGTCACTTTGGAACGACCAGTTATATGTTCCCGTGGATATCCGGGCTGCGTTGGCGTTTGTATTCGGAAGCCATCCGGTCCCATGCTTCCTCGAGTACCCATTTCAGTTCCAGATCAGTGTACCATTACGAGTGTGACCCTTCTCACTCTGATTCAGCAGCACATCAGTTCCTTCAGAACCACATTCAGTAGCACTGCTGCCATTCCAGTGTATCAGTTTTTCATCTCACACATGGCCAGCTCAGCAGTATGTTCCAGCTTTGTGTCCCTTCCGGACCCTCATGATATACACAGTGCCTCTCTACTACAGGTCCTTCATTTTGGGCCTCACACAGTTATTTTTATGTATCTTGATACGAGCATGGGAATGCCCGCCTCGTCCATATATTGAGATTTTTTCCTCATCCAGTATTTGAGGACCATTTATATTGCTATGTTATATCTTGATACGAGCATGGGAATGCCCTCCTCGTCCATATTATCAGATGTTCCCTCATCCATTCTTGAGGTTATGTACTTTTCAGTCCTTGCAGGTGGTTCGAGATCGATGTCTCGGACTTCAGTTGCTTTCTTCTCTTCTCCACACCCCAAGCAAACCATATATGACTTATGATGTCCATCGGCCATACGATGAGCTCCTGCCCTCGCACATCAGGGGGCAATCTGTTAACACCCAAAAATGGTTAATTACCTCATCTACCTCACTACATGGCTCATTTGTCCATTTTCCTACCATATTTCCCTGAAACTCCCACTAAAAAGCCTCCAAAAGGCCTAAAATGCCTCTAAAAGGCCATAAAACCATTTAAAAAGCCTCCAAAAGGCCTAAAATACCTCCAAAAGGCCAAAAAACCCATTTTTCCTCCAAAAATGTCCAAAATTCCTCTAAAAATAGCAAAAATCCCCAAAAAGGGAAGAAAAAATATAAAATAATGAGGAAAGGAGGAAAAAACCCTAAACAAGCTGCCCTAAACCATATGGTTTCCAAAACCATGGGCCAGCATTCCACCACTAAAAAACTATAAATAAGTGGTGGAGACCCCTCATATCACATCCACAGTCATAAGCATCCTGCCTCTGCCGAAATTATTCTCGAAACCCTAGCTTACCATCAAGCTACTTTCACCATTGAGAACTCTTTTGGCCCATTTCCACCACCGGAAAAGGAGAAGAAGCAGCTTGGAGCTCGAAGCCACCGACATCGGACCAGCGCAACGGACTCCACCAACCTCCTCATTGGAGGTAATATCAATAAAAATCACCATTATACATTTCTTTACTGTTTTTGCTTCACGTTATTTACTTTTTACTGCTTTAGCTTAGTCTTTATTTCAGTCTATTTTTGTTTACATCATTGAACTGCTACTAAGGATTCCAGATTCCTTAGTAGGTGCTCATCAGCACAAGCTAGGGTGAAAACCCTAGCTACAACGATCGTATGCTGAAGCACAGCCAGCAGTGTTGCTAGGGTCCAGGACCCATTCTGCTACCTCCGCGTGAAGATTCTCTTGGGGCAGGGATTTCGCCTCTGCCTAAAGTCCCTCGACCACCCTTTCAACCTTGAGCCTAATACTGAGTGAAACGTGCTCCTTGTAGAGGTTCACCTCCTCTTGAGCCTGGAGTTGAGCATGGGTTGCTTGTCGCATCTGGTGCTTGAAAGATTTCCCCTTAACCAAATATAAGCTAGATGCCTCCCCTGAGCTGACCTCCCCTCTGAACTGTTGTTTGGGGGCCATTGGGCGAGACTGCAGAGATAGGACATGCAACGAGAGGCGAAGTTGATGCACCCTAACAAGACCAAGCTCTATCGCATAGCGCAAGACAAGAGACAGATACACGATCCTGCCCTTTCTGAAGCCTAGCTCGTCATAGCAGGGTTCAAAATCTCTAGAATAAAATAGTTGAACACTCATGGGAGCATTCCCATCCCTGACCATAGCCTGCATCATTCCCATCATGAGACCGAGAGCCCTCGTCCTGCGAAGATAATGGACCTTGTCCGGTCGATGGTCCTTTCGCTTTGTGCTAAGCATGGCAGAGCCAACGGCGTGAAACGAAATAATGGAGTAGTATAAGCGCTAGAGCCGATGGGCATTAAAGCCTACGGTCCCATTCCGCATTAGTTTGGCTGTGTGTAGGTGTGCTCACGCCATCTAACTCCATCTGTCCTCTTGTCCATCTGATCGTCCATCTGTATTACCCCGAAGAGATCCCTAGTGGCCAGGTGGCTAAATTGTTGGGCCTAGTCCTCCTCTTCATTACCTTCTAACCTATCATATCGAAAGCCAACTCTGCACTCCACGCTTGCATTCGCCAACCAGTCAGCAACCTTGTTGGCCTCCCTTTTGACGTGGTGAAAAGAGATGGCGGGGTGCACATGGAGAAGGACATGCAGTATCTCCAGCCTATACGCTAGGCGCCAACTAGGAGATATCTTTTCTGACATTTGTCCATTCAGTAATTGCTTGGTCAACTAGATGAGAGTATTAGAATCACCTTTGATTATCGCTGGAAGAATCCCCCCACTGATCAACACTTTCGAGCCTTGAATGAGGCCTTCCAACTCAGCCGAGTTTTTTGTATCCTGCCCTATAGCTCCCATGAAAACCATCTTGATCCTACCCTCTTGATCTCGGCAAATGCCACCAAAACCAATCGGACCTGGGTTTCCACGAGATGTTCCATCGAAATTCAGTTTGAAAACGTCGGGAGGAGGAACTGACCAAATTGATGGGATAGAGGGTGCGCACAGTTTGTCTCGATATCGTAGAGCAGCCAGCGTAGGTCTATTCAGCCCCTAGTTCTCAGCGATTTGGATTTCTTCCCTTGGGAAAATCTTATCCTGTTCATGCCACTGCATGTACCTAATAGATGATATCAGGTTGTCTTGCACCGTGTTCCAGACCGCCTCCATATCCTTGCATTTGTCTTAGAAGATCCTAGCATTCCTCTTCTTCCATACACACCACATGGCCATGCTCAGGAAAGCATCCCAGATAGTTTTGATAATGGGATTTTTGAAGGCTCTTGGGCACCATTCTCTTAAGTTCTGGGAAGGCTGACCCCAATTCTTGTCGCTCTGTCAGAACTTCATCGCTCCCTTGTCCCAAATTGCAGCTGTGAAAGGGAAGCTATCCAGTAAATGGCCCATTGTCTCCTCTGCTTGAAAACATAGACAACATTGGGAAGTTCCAAGAATCCCCCGCTTTCGCAAGTTTTCACAAGTGAGGATCCTTCCTCTAGATACAAGCCAAACAAAGAGGGCCACTTTGGGCCATAAGTTGACGGCCCAAATTTTTTTCCAGATGTCATCTGTCACTGCATTCTTCGAGATCTTGATACTGTAGGCCTCCTTGACACTAAAGGATCCTCTGGGCGAGTATCCCCATCTTAAGATATCAGAGCCTTCTTGAGCCTTGATAAAGCATTTGTTCAATTCTTCCTAGAAGGCTTCCCAGTCCTCCTCACTTGTATAATCAGGTTTCTCAGGGAAGTTCCACTGGTGGTGATCCATTTGGTTCCCCAGCCTCCAAGATTGGTTCACCAGAATCCTGCCCCTCTTGAGCTCCTGTTATTTGATGAGAGCCCATCGGGGATCCCTACCAAGGATGGGGAATTGGTTCCATGAATCTTCCTAGAACTTCACCCTACTACCATCCCTGGTCTCCTAGAAACTATGCTCTTGGATAATCATTTTACCCACCATGGCTTTCAACCATATGGATGATCCACTAGGGGCCTCGTTGAAGTGAATCAGGAGATGTCCGGGTCTATCCTTGGTATATTTTATGCTCCATAGTTTTGCTTGCCCATGGTTTCGATGAATGATTAACCCACCTCCACCAGACCTTGGCCCCAAGGATCTCTGACATTACTTCAGGATCCCTAAGACCTAATCCTCCCTATTCCTTAGGCTTGCATACATCCTCCCAGCTCACCATAGATAATTTGGCCTTCTCCCCATGCCTCCCCCAGAGAAAATTGCATTGAATACTCCGGATTTGATTAAGGATAGCCTTTGGCACGACTAGAATCGAAAAAAGGTAAGTCGGCATCGCTTGTAAGATGGATTTGACCAAGATCAACCTACTAGGAAAGTTAAGGGGGCGAAGCACCCAGCTAGATAATCTCTGCTTTAATCTATCGAAAAGTTCCTGCCAGGCTTCTTTTTTAGGTCTGCCCATCCCGAGGGGAACGACAAGGTACTTAGATGGGAAATCCCCTCTGGAGAAACCCAAGATTCTTAGGATATTCCTTTGGGTGGCCGAGGGAGTGTTGACAAAGAAAACCTGAGATTTATTGGGATTGACCGCCAAGCCGGAGGCCTAAGCAAAAAGGTCCAGGATTTTCTTGAAGCTTCAAGATTCTTGGACTGAAGGGTGCCCCATGAGCATAGTGTCATCCACAAATTGTTGGTGGGTCTGAGAGGACGCCCCCTCATGTGCTTTCACTCCATGAATTGCACCACTTTCAACCTGGGCTGCGATGAGGCGACTTAAGCCCTCAGCCATGAGGATGAAAAGAAAGAGGGACAGAGGATCTCCTTAGCGGATGCCACAAGAAGGTTGAAAGGTGGAATTCAGGGATCCATTAAGGAGGATATTAAAGAGTGATGAGGAAACCAGGCCCATGACCCACTCAACCTAGTCGGGGGAAAAACCGTAGGTTCCCAACATCTTCTCCATGAATTCCCAATTGAGCTTATCGTAAGCTTTTGCAATATCGAGCTTAATCATCATCCTAAGGGATCTCAAGATTTTGAGCAAGGGTAGCACTTCATTCACAAGAATAACCCCATCCAAGATTTTCCTACCTTCCACGAATCTAGACTATTCTGGGCTTATGAGCATTGGGAGGAGGGGTTTGAGCCTGTTAGCAATGACTTTGGAGATGATTTTGTATATGACATTGCATAACGCTATCGGTCTAAATTTGTCAGGGGAATCCACGCCCACCTCTTTTGGGATGAGGGTGAGGAAAGTAGCATTGAAGGCTTTAAGGATCCCTTTCTTTCTTCTAGATTCCTCCACAATATCGAGCACATCCTCCTTAACAAGATCCTAGTAGAAATGTAAGAAGTTGGATGTGAAACCGTATGGGCCAGGAGCTTTACCCAGAGCCATTTGGTTGACTGCTTCCTCAACTTCCTGCATCCCAATGGGATTATTCAGCATTTCATTGTTCTCTCTAGTGACCAGTCTAGGAACTAACCTAGCTATTTGTTCAATGTCCTGGCTTCTATCCCCCCCATCTTCCCTGAGAATCTTCGAGAAGTGTTGAGTGAGCTCAGCTTCTATCTCCCTCGTTTCCACTCTATTCCTTTCTCTAGTCTTAAGTCTTTGGATTCTAGAGTTGTTCCTATTCTGTATCACCGAGTTATGAAAGAATTTAGTGTTTCTTTCCCCCTCCTTCAGCCATTTTACCCTCACCTTCTGTTGCCAGTACAGTGCCTCATGTTTTTCCCTAGCTTCCAACTATCCCATAAGATATTTTTCTTTTTTTTCATGTCCTCGTCCCATCCACTTTCCATACCCTTTCTATTGATGAGATCCAGCTCCAGCAACACTTGTTTTTTGTCCTAAAAAATGTTTCCAAATTCCTCTCTATTCCACGTGCGGATCTTAGCTTTCAGGGCCTTGAGTTTTTGTTGGAAACGAAACATAATGGTTCCTGGGGGGGGACCAATTCTTTCCACCACTGACTAACCAGGTCCTTGAAGTCCTTGTGTTCCATCTAGAAACATTCAAAACGAAAGGGATTTCCCCTAGGGGAGCAAGACCAATCCCAAGAGAGGCTGATGGGTCAGTGATCTGAGCCAGCCGCCAGGAGAACATCAGCCAGAATCTCCCTCGTACTATGCGTGACGTTCTTTGACACCAAGAAATGGTCCAGGCGAGAGGCCACTAAGTGCTCCCCTCCACGCTTGTTGTTCTACATGAACCAGCCACACCCAGTTTCCATGTCAACCAGTGAGCTCTGAGCTAAGAATTCGCTGAAAGCTTCCTGGTATTTGTCCAAGGGTCTTCTTCCACCCTTCTTTTCCCCAAGATTTGCGATCAGGTTGAAATCGCCCCCTAGCAGCCATGAACCCTGCTTCGCTTGCTCCTAGATCCAATTGAGGAAATCCATAAAATATTGATTCTCAGGGAAACAACTGGGTCCATAGGTGTTTCTAACCATTCCCTAGACTCCAGAATCCAATAAGCAAAAATATTCCATTAGGGCAAACTTATTGGCCCTCTAGTTGGAGAATTCCACCGTTCGGGGCTGCCAAAGGATTACAATACCTATAGATTGTCCTGCAGCATCAATGGCCATGAGATGACTTCCCTTCCAAATCTTATCCTTAATATTTGCGAGGCCCCCACAGCTGCATTTGGTTTCTTGGAGGAACAGAATATCCAGGGATTCCTGCCTGATCTTATGGTTTAGAGATTTCCATTTCCTAGGGTTACCACACCCCCTTATATTCGACAAAATGAGCTTCATTGGAAAACCTTTTTAGCTTCAAAGAATGCCGCCTGGATCGTAGGATACTGACCGGATTCGATCAATCACAATCCAACCGTTGCTATGCGTTGCTTATTCGTCTTCCTCCAGCGATGAAGTTTCTCCTCTGGTGATTTCCTCTTACTGCCCTTCTGGGCGTCTGGGTCGATCCCCAAGATTTCCACCACATCTATTTGGATAATGGCTTCCTGGAGAAGTTCAAGTTGGCGTCTCGAGACATACCCTTGTCCCTTCTTTTTGCACTCTTCCTCTATGGAATTCAAGTCTAATTCTCCCAGATCCATGTCCTCCCTTCGTCCTCCTTTGTTCCTTCCATCTGTTGGGCTTCCTTGTTTACTGGAGACCTGGATGGGCCTTCCTGCTGGTCTTCAGTCATTGGCATAGCTTGGATTGCTTCTCCCTCTTTTAGGGACCCTAGAGCGTCAAATGAGTTCCCTTGAATTTTCTCCTTGGGCATTGATTCCAGTCGCACCGAGGTTTTACCTCCTCCCTTGTCACACCGTTTGTTCTTGACCTGGGTGAACCCGTCCTCTTCCACAGCTTTAGGCAGCATAGGGGCCGCTGGATCAGACCGGGGACTATCTTTGGGGCATTTTCTTCCCAAATGACTATATTTATGACAGTGCCAACATCTGAAGGGGAGTTGTTCGTAGTCGATAGGTTGAATCCATTCCTCATCTTCCCAGTTTAAACTGATTACTTCTGGCAGCTCTCTAGATAGATCCATGTATACACAAATCTGAGCAAAGGCTATATACCTTTGGATCCTTGTTTATTCTGCTATTTTTATGAATTCTCCCAGGCTGTTTCCAATGTCCCGCAAGGTCTCCAAGTCCCAGTATTCACCTGGGAGGGAAAAGAGGTGAATCCAAACTGGGGCGACTGTCATGTCCTCCGTTTCTGGGTTAAAAGGCTCCTTTCATGGCCGCAATAATAGGCCAGCCGAGAAGAAGAAATATGGACCTCCCTCCATGATTCTATCCCTGTCTTCCTGGTTAAAGAAGATAATGGTGAAGAAACCCTTGGATCCCAGCTGGAGATTGTAGTGGCCTTTAGTTTTCCACACCCCATTGATCCACTTGACCAGGTCTTTTTCCTTCAGTCAAATCCCCACGAATTTCCCTATTAGGGCCTTTTCCTTCCAAGTCTCGATCTTTCCTGTAACTGCCTCAGATTTGATTTGAATCACGTTGATGGAAGACGTTCTTGGGAAATAGCCGCCAATACTTGTTTGTTTTCCTTTCCTAGAAATAGGTTGAGATGCGTCCCCCTTGCCGTCCTCTGCTAGCTCATTCCTTCTCACGCTAGGAATCCCATCATCCCGGGCGAGCCCCCCCTGCCCTAATGCCGCCATGGCACCCTGCAGGAGGCCAAGAAACTGGGCACTGCCTGCAGCCCAGCACCGTCAGGAATCAACGCACCTTGATCAGCTCTTCCATGCTCCCCTTCAAACCCTAAATCCACTCTCTGAATCGGTCACTCCTCAAATTACTATCTGTTCGTCATGCCATTCATAATGATTTTGGGTTTTACTATTAGTTAATTGACCAGAAGAAATTAATATGTCTTTTTCACATATCAAACCTTTACAAAAATGTTCAAAATAGGTTGACATAGTACATCTATACATTTCAATGGATGTATTCCTAGTTTGGATGAACAAATCATAAGCATAAGGTAACATTTTATTTACAAGAATAACAAGGGGTGTATCATTTTTCTTGTAATATTTACCACAATTATTTAACTTTTCATTAGAGGTTTTTTAATTAAA
>LPNX010473219.1:89164-229780 GCA_001517045.1 Pseudotsuga menziesii
CAATATACTAAAGTGTTCCATACCTCAATTGGGGCTATCTTCAACCTGAATATGTACCTATAAACTATATGAATAGTGTGTACAATGGGTCATATTTCTTTATCACATTAATATCCCATATAGATAAGTACTTAGTATCGGCAGGTTTCTTTTATTCACCTTTAACAAAGCTCTAGAGATTCGTACTCTTAATAACATCAATCGTCTCTCTCTTCCAAGGAAGACAGTTAAGACCAACTAATTTATGAACATAATATACCTCTAAACTCATAATGATAAACAATAAAATAAACCTAATGAAACAAGACAAAAAACTAAGATCTAAAAGAAAAGTGAATAAAAAATGGAAATTTCTCACCAATGATGAGGCCTAGTAGTACCTAACCGACAAATGTACAAACCCTATACAAGAAACAATGAAAATAATTGATTTACAATAATGATTTCACTTCGAAATCAGGTTTATGTTCCTTCTATGAAGGTTAGTCATTGGGGTATGTACCTTTTATGAAGGTAGGTAATGTATGTATGTTCCTTTACTATCTTCTATGCTCACACATGTTTGTTAAGGCCTTGTAACTGCATATCCATAAAATTTGAAGTTGTCTGGACGGAACCTACAAAAATACAAACCAAAAATAGGAAAACAAAAAGAGATGATACTACAGATATATATCCTTGATAGTATGTTAGTATAAAATAGATTTCAACTGAAATCTACAAGAAAAAACAATTAAAACATGAAAAAATTCTAAAAATAACTGAAAAATAAAAAGTGAGGGTTAGGGTTTGTAGAAATATTTTTCTCAAATATGTAGAAAAATGCCCATATCTAAAGAAGAAAAACAATGGTTTGATAGATATGATCGAAAATCTACTAGATATGGAGGGACCCAAAAAAATTGAAGAACTTTGTGCTTGAATTACTAAACAAGATAGAGCATAGTAACCAAATATGATACCATGTTAGAATATTGAGAAATATGCATAAACATACAACAATACATTCACTAACATGTAAATCAATAGCAAGAATCTACTAGTCTATCCTCCTATCCATGCAATCACCAAATAATCAAAGGGTAAGTAAGAGACAAGAGAAAAAGAAATGTCACACTACATATAGATGGTAAAACCAACAATGGGGAAACATACACAGGAAGGTATGATTTTTTTTCTTCGAAAATATCCAATCTTACACTTGAGCTCCTCTCCACATATGCTTATAGATTTACAATATTGTTCATAATTACATTCAACAAAAAACCCAAAGGGTCTACTTCATCTCTATTATATAGCTAGAGGTATGGAATAATAACATCCCATAATACACATGGGATAAATTATTTTCCACCTCCTTATATAATAAATCATAATAGGAGAATATCACTCCATGATACAATTGGGTTAACTCCTTTTACATAAGATAGAGATAGTTATTCCTTCCTTTTCTAGATAAGGAATCATAACATCTTGTCAATTATCGCTATATCATTTGGTTAAGGTGTAGGTCTCGTTAGTAGGGAAACCTGGGTTTAGTTCCCTTTAGGGGTGATCTAGGTGGGAGGAGACAACAAAAAATACAACTAGTTGAAGGTTGGTGTGGACTAGGTCGGGTCATGGTTTCTTAGACGAAATTCCACTCCCACAAGTCAAGGATATTCTAGCACAAAAAATACATCATAACATCTTATGACGACACACTAGAGATCATTACACATGTAATATTATTATTACACATTCCAACAGTATTGGGGACTAGATCAAAGGTTATTTTTAGAAATAATAGTTTGGTAATGTACACATTCAGGAACCAAACATTTTTGGAAGGTGTACAATACTTATGAGTAATCAAATACTATTTTTAGGTCCACACTGCAATTTTTGAGGTTGTGGTAACCTGCACAAAGTTTTAAGAAAATTTCACATATTGTCATTTTATGGTCAAATATTGGCTTTGGCTCAATTTTTGGTCATATTATTAAGGTCATATGGTGATGGAGGTTATGAAAAAAGGGCTAAGACTACCAAAAGTGGCAAACAATAGTGATGGTTCTCATGACAAAGTAAGTGAGAAAAAATAGGTTGTTAAAAGTTGGTCGTTGATGTGTCAAGTCAACAGATCATCATATGGCTAGAATACATCAATGGTCTTTTCCATTTAAATCCATAGGATAACATGAGTTTCTACAAAATGAGTATGAACAAGTACAGAGAAAGAATATCCTCCCCTACCCCACTCACACCTTAAAAGGACCACATATGCCACATTTATAAACAACCAACCAATGGGGTAAGGATGTCAAATACAAATAAGGAAAGTATCTGCATGCTCATAATAATTTCTTAATAGAATATGGGATGGTCTTATCAAAGTACATGAACATCTGTTGTGAACTACATCATAAATGCGAGGGACATTAACGTACCCAATCCAAGTACATAAGTGTGGTCCATATCATAGTTGATCTAAAATGCATGTGAAGGAACAATGACATTCTGTCTGGATGACAAATCACAATAACCGATTTTGTGTTGAAATATAAAGGGGTCCATGATTTGGAAGGATCCATAGATTTATAAACTCCTCACAAGTGGCTCAAATAGTGTAATATTGGGACAAGAAAGTTCATGGAACTGCAACTAAAACTGGATCACTATCACCAATGCAACCAACCATCATTGGAAGCTATAAACTGAAGGGATTCCATAATAGACTCAATATCTAGAGGGATTCATGAATATATAGGGTCTTCAAACAAACTAATATATTAATACAACCATATTATATGATTCTCAATGGTGTGATAATGTGTTGGAGTTGTAACACCAAACTAAGGGGCAATAAGATCTCCTATTGCTTGGTCCAAGGTAAATAATGCCTCTAGACCTATCCTCTAGAATAAAGGTGTTGAAGTCCATAGAGGGAGGTCCATTGAAAAAAAACAATAATGATATCTTTATTTATTAGCATGAGGGATGATATAAGGATGTGAGAGAAACTAGGATTAATACAAAAGTGGTAATGGGGGAATAGAGAGTTATGAAATCAATACTTCCTTTGTTAAGATAATTAAGGCATGAATAATTTGGAAGCATGTGTATGATTCATAATAACATTAGAAAAGGGATACAAATGGGTAACTAGGGGATAAAATTGTAATGGGAAAGACTCAAGGAAGGTGGGGGGTACTAAGATCAAGGTTTCATGATTTATTTAACATTCACAACAAACATAGGAACAAATATTCATAAAATAATTTTTCCAAGGAAATACTATACTTCCCAATTTGCATGGGGAAATCAATAACCTCAATTACCTATACTCATTTTGGTTCAATATTGCATTGGGAAAACACCTTTGAACAACTTGACACAAAATAAAATAATAGAAGGGAAAAGTATTTAAAGAAGATGGGTGGTGTATAAAGACACCATTTATAACATTTAAGCATGGTTCATTATGATCAAAACATCACAATGCATTATCTAATAAGAGATCACCATCATTGGTAGATATTAGTACAACCCATAGGGATGTTCTTTTATAGTCTTCAGATCTAACAAAATTCCTTGAAGTGAAGATGATCCGGTCTACAAACAAGGGTCATCAGTTATAACTATTTACAAGAAATACACAATGTATTGTTGATTAGTCAGTTGTTTTAGTCGAACCGATCGCTATGCTGTTCAATTTTTGTCTTTCGAATGTATTTCTTCGGAATATCTAGAGGTGTGATGAACATTCATAGCCTTTGATTCCTACACCCCCTCATCAACACAACACTATAGAGGTTCAAGAGGTGAAATTATGTTCCTTGAACACCCCCTCATAATTGTAGCTACATGAATCCCAAGCATATCCTAAAGTTTCACAAACTTAGCGTTTGGTAGATGCTTCATAAGGATATCAACAATCTAAACATTTGTCTCGCAATAAACAAGAGTTACAACATTTTCCTCTATCATCTGTCTCAAGTAGTGGGAATGAAGTTCAACATGCTTTTTTTGTTATGTGAAATAAGATTATCAACAACCTGTATTTCACTCATATTGTCACAATGGATAACAGTCGAGGCCTTAATAGGAAAACCAAGCTCTTATAAAAGTTAATGGATCTAAACTTCCTTTGTACCTGCATTGACAACTCCATTATGTTATGCTTTTGTAGTCAAAAGATAGAATACCTTCTATTTCTTACACAAACATACCAAAGGTCCAAAATTGAAAAATAAGATAGCCAAAAGTGGATTTGTGGTCACAATATCACCTTTCCAGTTGAAATTAGTAAACCCAAATAGTGGGTTCAAATTGCGATAATATGTTATACCATATTGATAAGTTCCCTTAATATAGCGAACAAATATCTTTGTAGTTTTCTAGTGGATTTATCTTGAATCCTGCATGAACCAAGAAATGACATTAAGATCAAATGAAAGATGAGGTCAACTATGAGTGAAATAAATCTAGATTGAGACCAACTATCGATAAATGGCGGCATCAACTTGGGGAGAGTCATAGTCCTTAGAAAATTTAGTGCCTGACTGATAATGTGTACAACAAGACTTATAGTAGTCCATTTTGAACCATTTCAAAACATCCAAAGAATATTTTGGTTAAGAAACTACCATCATTCATTTGCAAAATTTTAATTTCCCAAAAATAAATGCAACAAATCATGACCATTCATTTCAAAGGTATCTGCAAGTTGTTTTTTCAAGCTCAAAATCAAGTCGACATTGTTTTTTATTATGACTAATTCATCAATATACAATGCCACAATTAAAGTATCACCATGAACATGTAATACATAAATATTGTAATAAAATTCATAACTTTTGTAGCCAAGATTGGGAAAGAAACTATCAATCTTCTTAATCCTAGCACATAAGGCTTGTTTCAAACCACACACATACTTCTTTAGTTGACAAACAAGATTGGAATATGTCACAAACCTAGGAGGTTTCTCCATGTATGTATTTATTCAAACAAGTTTCCATTAAGAAGGACACTTTTTACATTCATTTTATGAAGTTCCCATCCAAATCGAGCAACAAGCAAAAGAATCAATCGAATTGAGATCATGTTTGCAACAAGGGAAAACGTTTTAGTGTAGTTTCATCCTTCTTGCTGAGAGAAACCCTTGGCTACAAAATTAACCTTGTGATGTTCAACATCACCATCAGAGGTAAATTTGGTCTTGCAGACACATCAAAACTTCACACCATGCTTTCCTTGCAGTCGAGGAACCAGTTACCAAGTGTGATTCTTCACCAAAGAATAAATTTTGACAGGCATAACATTTTCTCATTCAGGCACTCCCTAAGCATCAACATAGATTTCAGGATCACATGTTTTGATAACATGTACCAATAGTGCAACACTTCAATGTTTTTTTTCTGGTGGCAGTTCTGTCGACTAGTGTTGGCATCATAAGCATCAGGTCTAACAACTTCAATAATTTTAGCATCCCACAGAGGTATACAAGTCGATGGTGAATCAAGTAGATTGTTTTTAGTTGGATGAGCAGGTGTGTCAACATCTTCAATCGATGTAAGCTGATTACAAATTGAATCAAGAACAAATATGGATTTTCTGGTCAAAACTTCAAAGGAAGGTACAACCAATCCAGCTTCTTCATAAATATCAAAGAAATCACTATGCAATATACCATAGGAAAATTTCTACAACTTAGTACCTGAAATATTCTCATCAAAGATCACATTTTTGCTCAATATTATATGTTGTTTAATAGGGTCAAACAACCAATAGGCCTATGATTCATTAGAGTATCCTATCATGATCTAAGCATGAATCTTTGCATACAATTTATTTATGGTGTTATCACTGATATGTGCCCAAGAAACACATCAAAAGTTTTTAAGGTGTCCAATAGAGGGTTTACTTCCCCACCACAACTCTAGTTGGAACAAGGTTTAGGATATAGTTTGAGCAGTAAACAACTTCTATTAAAATTTAGCCAAAAGGTATTTGGCCTACAGTAGGCACTGAGCCACAGGGATGATTTTAAGGAACCATAATTATTTAAAAGTGTATAAATGTTGGCGAATATTACCAATTCTTAAAACGCCAACTAAAAAATGATTGACGATATTTTTCAAAAAATATTTTAATTTCCAAGGATTTTATATTGTTATATAATAATTTGGCAATTTTTAGGGTGAAAAATTTTTACCCCATCAAAATTGGGCGAAACAGGGATTCAAAAAATGCAAAATGGCGAATCTTTTTTGGGATAAAAACATGGAAAAATAGCCCACTAGGCTAAAATTCGCCCCTAAAATTATCCCTGCTGAGCCATTTCTACCAAATCCCTATCCTTCGTCTCTACCATTCCATTCTATTGAGGGGTGTGAGGAATATATTTCAACCAAGAAATACCATTTTGCAAATATACCCATGTAAATATGGATATATCATTAATTAAGGTTAAAATATAATTTATGCTAATGAGGGTTTGTTCATGCAATAAAGTTCATTATGAATAAGTTCCAATCAGTCTTGTACTCACCATGCCTTCCTGAAATCAAAGGGTGATTGATGATGTTTTCCAAAGACACATCTTGTACAAACTCCATCATGTGGAATAATCTTTAGGAGACAAGTAACCATATTTTTTTGTTGTTATCATCTTCAAACTTTGAAAGTTTAGATGTTCAAATCGTTCATGCCAAATTTGACTTCTATTGTTGATCTAAGCAATGAATGTAATTGGTCCAATCAGTCAAAAATAATTATTGGGAGTGTCACAAAACTTCTATAGTTAATATTTGGGATCTAAATATAATAAAGCAACATACATCCCCCAAGCTTCAAATCCTTTATGATAAAACGATTTGACCAAAATTCAATAGTATTACTAGTCTATGTAATTTGAGCGACCGATAACAAGTTTTCACTCGAGTTAGGCACATGATAAACATTGGAGATTCAACCATGTTGACATTCAACATGTGACACCTCGGTTTTGACCATGTTTGCATTGAATGTATATGATGTACATATTGTAATTAATCACATGGGTGTGGAGCTACAAGAAAAATCCCCACCATGGATTATCGTTTTATGTTCCAGCGATTAAATCGGTGCCGATGGTATTTTGTGCTAGCTAGGGACATTGCGATTTTAAATCATCATGTAAATATGCAATTAATTAAAAACCCACAACCAGTTATGTCAATGCAACAATAATGAGAAGGGGCATGATTTCCTATGGATAAGGGGGGGGGATATTCAAACCTTTGGGGCCAATGGGGAAAAGCCAAATGTCAGAGGGAGAACCCATCAAACTGTCAACTACCTTTCTTGTCTCATTCACCCAATCATTTATTACTGTCAGAAATTGGTTGGGTTGGTTATTTCATGGGATGGGCAAGGTATGACAACCCAAATTTGAATTGGAGAAGTCATCAGTTTTTGGGAAACACGTTTTGACTCCTTGGGAAATCAAAAACCCAAAAATGTAGGACATTCTACCATGCTTTCACATTGGCATGTTTTCCTCACCCATTTTTCCTTCACGTGAGCTCTCTCAGGCATCCAAAACTTGTTGTGTGTGAAATCATTCGCGTTTTTGGTCTTCCCCGTGATTTTGGAGCTCCTGGAATTCACCATTCACGTTCTCTGTTGTGTTCTTCATTTTTCCTAGGGTTGGGAAGTGTTTTTGTTAACGTTCAGTGGTTGGGATCACTCCTGGGCATTTTTGTGTTGTTTCCACCTATCCACGATTGAGGAAGTGTTTAGAGTTGTACATCCAATGGGGGGAACAGAGCCATGAATTTGGGTGTCGATTGAGTTCATTTTGGCCATGTTAGGACCATAAACAAATCTGGAATTCGAATTGCTGCTAAGGGGGTTGTTTTACCCATTTGCAAATTCGTTTTTGGCTCCCAAGTCGATTTTCATCAATCCCGGATATGGAAATTGTTGTGTATGCCTTCTCTATTTTGGTTGAACTATTTTTGGAGTGGAAATGGGGTATGAGCCTGCTTGATAAACCTAGTGTGTGCAGGAGCCTCACAAATAGAGCTAGAGGGTTGGATTTCTTCTTTACACCCTCTGAATAGCACGAGAAGGGAAGGCATATCCCGAGGGACTGTGTAGCACAGAAGGGGATGCTTCCTTGCGTTGGGTGCGTGTGGATGTTTTAGATGTTAGGCTATTTTTTGTGCAGGTGTCCATAGCTCTAGGATTCAGCTCACTAGCTTAGCAGCCAACCTTTCCAGCTTGTTGTTAGCTTGATAAACCCAACTGTGTTGGCTTGGCTGAGTTTTATGTATCCTTAGCTACATGTGAGCCTGCTAGTGTTTCCCTTATTCCTTGTGGAATCATGCCCAACTTGGGGGTGGAAATGTTGTTGAGCGATTAACGAGAACACTAGCCTATGGTTGGGTGGAACGTTGCAGCGACGTAGCTAGTTGTGGGACGCGCTTCTATTAAGATAAGTATTCTTGTCTATCTCTTGCCTATTTATATCTACAATGGTATTTGTTGCTTAATGATAAATGATGAACATGTTGAATGTTGTGAATGTTTGAACAAGATGTAGTTGGCTTCCACTGTATTTTAAAATTATGCATCTGTGCATGTTTTTATTTCACTGCAATTTTATTTCTACGTTCATGGGGCTAGTTTTCCCCGATTGTTAGCATTATAGTCGCATCCTCTCGCCAGTAGAAGGGTGGGGATGTGACACAACATATCCCCTTACAGCAACTGTGAGAGCATAATCATCAACTGCATAAATATTATATTATGGATCTCCACTTAAGGAAGAGAATAGAGAAGCATTCTTAGCCATGTGATGAGTGCAACCATAATCGACTATCCACTCAGTTTGAGTGGTGTGAGCATGTAATGCTTGGGAAGTGCTTACATAAATAGTGAATTTTTCCACGGGTTGGTTGATTGAGGGACCGATCGACACACCTTCTTCAAGATGCTTGACCTTATCTTCCAAGTCCTTTATCTTCTTCTATTGGGTTTCCTCTAGATGTCCCACTTTTCCATAGTACTGACAAGTTTTATTATTTCAATTCTTCTTGTTCGATATCAATGTGTTAGCATTTCCTTTGGTAGGTTGGTCGATACACTTTGTTCGTTTATCTAGTCAATCAAAATCTTTATAATTTTTCTTGACCTTTCCTTTGAGCAAGCATCCCTTCATCAAGAAACTTATGTTGATTATTGGTCACTAAATCATTGAGTGTATCAAAGATGAAGTCCTTACCAACTTATTTATGTAGCATCCAGCTGGCGTGAAATGGGGAGAAAACGCATAATAAGGTGTCCTCATATTCATCAAGACCATTTCAATGAGTTGTCCATCCTTCTTCAGAGAACTCTTGCCACATTCTCCCAATTTCACGTGTAGCTCTTTCATGCAATTCAAATAGTCTTCAATCATTTCAATGAAATGGGGTTTTAGAGAGATCAACTCTTTCTCTATCTACATTACTTGAATTTCATTAACCTTGTCGAACAACAACTTCAACTTATTCCAAACAACATGAGGGAAGTTGATCCCACTTGTATGAAATTGAACCCCCCTTAAAATGTAGGTTGTAATGACTCCAATAGCCTAATTCTTCTTTCAATCGATGACAGGCTTAGCCTAGTCATTAGTCATATATGGAATATTGATCTTAGTATATTTCCATAGCCCATTTCTCTTCAACAATTTTTCCATATATAGCGGTGAGATTGCATAGTTATGGCCATTCAAAATAATGTGTTCTGTCTTGAAATCCATCCTTCCGATATCAAATAGATATGATCCAAGATCAAAGGTATTTGCTAACAAATATTCATCCCAGATTTGATCAACCCTAGATTTGACTTAGCACAATTCGTAGACAACATGTTAGGTCAAAACCAACATATCTGATACCATGTTGGGAAAACCCCTTTGAACAACTCTATATAAAATAAAATAACAAAAGGGGCAAGTATTCCACAAAAAGGTGTGGTGTCTAAAGACACCATTTACAACACTTAAGCATAATGCATTATGTTCAGAACATCGCAATGCATTATCTCATAAGATATCACCATCATTAGTCGATATAAATACAACCCACAGGGTCATTCTTTTATAGCCTTTAGATCTAACAAACTTCTTTGAAGTGAGGATAATTTGGTCCACAAATAAGGATCATTGGTTCTAACTATTTCCATTAAATCCACAATGTTCTATTGATTAATCTGTTGCTCTAGAGGAATTAGCTACTGCCTTGTTGACCACTAGGTCGAGCCTCCAGTCGACTATTGTCTTTTGACTTAGTGTCTCCAGAAGATCCAAATGTGTGATGAACCTACATAGCCTTTGGTTCGATACCTTCCTTAGAAACAATATGCCTTATTAACTTCCCTCGTTTCATAGAAAATAATGAGTTTTTAGGATTCAAAGACAAAACATGCCTTCTTCATTTCAAAAACATCTGATATAAGTGTTGAAGATGGTCTTCATTTGAAATTTGACTAGGCAATCATATCATGAAGCTAGATAGCAATAAAAAAAATTCTTTCTCATCTAGTGTTCATCATCCAAAGGGCATATTTTCATACATCAATGTAGCCCAGGATGTCGTGAAAGTTGTTTTATAATTTTTTTCTTCGCCGATTTCAATCTAGTTATACCATGAGAGTCAACCCATCATATAAATCATGTGCGAGTCCAATCACGTTGTGAAATATATATCTATTATGTGCAAGACATACTTTTATTTCAATGATTCCTGGTTTAAATTCCTAAACTCTGCACATAGACAAATTTCTCCATTCATTTTATGACTGAACCAAATTTGTGGTGATCCATTCCAAATACCTTAACGAGATAACGATGCGAGAATCAAGTAATTTTTTAATTTCCTTTTCAATCACACGCAACGATAGTGTATTTACCTACCTAAGCTTATGTCTAGAAGGCTTCATTTCATGTTTCAAAAGAATTATATGTTCATGGTATAATATGTTTTTAAATCATCATAACACCATGCAAAAATTCAATAAATTCCTTAAAAAAAAACTTTATGTACCTTATCCTTTTCTCAACTATTAATTGATTGGAAAGTTTAATCCACTTAGATTATTCTTGGTACTAAGGTAGTGATATTTTGAGCCATCTTGGTGTGGTTGTAATGTAGCCTTAACCACCGTATCATTATGGTCAAAGAGATTTTGTGAGGGAATAAGCCTCCTAGGAATTTAGTTAAGATTTTGTGAGGGAACAAGCCCTATAGGAATGTAGTTATTCCTTATTTTTTTAGTTGCATAATTTATGATTCTACTTTTGTCTTTTACTTTGAAGCAAATATTCTAGGGACAATTTTTTAGTAGTTTCAGTCCCTGATCCCCCAATTGCTTACTCCTCCTTCTTAGACCAAATCTCAGGTGTACTTCAAATTTTGACACTGAGCCAAGACCCTAACTTATAAAGGAGGAATTGACTCTACTAAAGCAACAAAGGTGGCATTGAAAATGACCTTAGAATCATTGTTCATTGCTACTCATTCAAACTAATTCTACCAATCCGCCCAGAGATAGATAGAGGGTGGGTGAGTTCTCCTAAAACCTTGATTGAATAGGTTTGAAGTCGAGCATCTCATAACACAATTTCCTCTCATGCGTATTAGGGGATCAAGTTGCACCGAAGTGGTTCATGTCGGAGTGGACCCTTCATTTACCTTTTGATGTAATTGTTTCTTTTTATTACATTTTTTATAAATTAAGAAATATTTTCATTATTTATTTCATCATTAAAATTACAATGAATTGTTGAAAATTTATTTATTATTTTGATAAAAATTTTAATCTATTTTTTATGTTTAAATATTTTCTAGTAATTTTTTTTCTACTACTTATTATTAGGAACTAAAAGTTTTATAACGAACTTCCAACTTGATATCTATGAGAAATATTAAGGGGCTTTAAAACATTGGTAGAAACAATCAAACAATATTCTTATTGATTTGACTTTCTTGGTAAAAAAGAGATATTTACAAGAAAGCGTTGTTTTCCAACAAATCCCATACCATGGCCTCATCCTTGGGTTCCTTTTATGACACTTATTCTTAATCAGATTCACTACCAAATCAAAATATTTGAAAATAACAATACTTTGTATACTCATCCTTCTTTCCAATTCCAAACCTAACACTAGGCTTCATATTAAACAAAATTATTGGTAGTATCGAATTCCAATTTATAACAAATGAACATTAGAGGAAATTTGGGGTCTAAAATGGGCCTTATAAGAAAACGTGCCAAAATAAGTTTTTGTGAGTTGGAATTCAAGAACCAATAGAATTTCAATAAAATAAGTCAACCATAATGGTTGAATTGACATATTTGTCATTAAAAAAAACTACTTTTTTTGTTTGTATTTTCAACATATCTCATTGTGTTTTTACTCAAATTTCAAACGGGAGAGCTCGTTGGATGCGGAATTTGATTCCGCATCCAACGAGTACCCACACTGCATACTTTTGACGGACCCCACTACCCCAAAAACAAGAAATACCTGAAAAAACGTGATGATGACATCATCATCACATTTTTTCAGGTATTTCTTGTTTTTGGGGTAGCGGGGTCTGTCAAAAGTATGCAGTGTGGGTACTCATTGGATGAGGAATCAAATTCCACATCCAATGAGCTCTCCCAATCGAAAATTGAGTAAAAACACAGGGAGATATGTCGAAAATACGAACACAAAAAGTAGTTTTTTTCTTTCTTCCTCCAAAATTAATCAATATTATTTTATTATTTTAACTATTATTTTATTATTTTAACTATTATTTTATTATTTTCCTTAGGAGGCCCATTTTAGACCCCAAAATTCCTCTAATGATGTGTTCACCTATCATTGATTAATTATAATACCTACCACAAACCCTTCTCTTGATGAAGGCCCATGGAATAATACCTTCCAAATTTCGTTTCATGCTCTAACATCCTTGGAATCATGAGAGATTGATTCCACTTCAACTGAACATTGTCTAAATTGATCATCGATTTCTAATACACAACTACTCATATCATCATTGGCATATATTGGATAATTATGTGGATTCTTGGGATCACTAAGACTATAAGAGTTTTTTTATATTTTCTATATAATATCCTTATTTCCCCTCCAAATACTAGAATGGTATTATATGTCATGTCTAGTTGCATAACTCTTCCTAACTTGGCTCCCCTTGATCTAGATAACAACATACCATAGTTAACAAGTACATCTACAACTATTACATTCATCATTACACTCTTTCAAGGGATTTGTGCCAAATTCAAAACCATTTTCTTAATCATTCCAATACGTTTGACACACCTTTATTCAAAATAATATAAACCTTTGTATGGCATTGTAATTTTCAGACCCAATTTATCCATGATAATCTTAGGCATGAGATTATGTGATGCTATAGAATCAAACATGCAATTGTGTATTAAATGGTCCTAAACTGTTAATCTAATATAAAAATGTGGTATTGAATTATGACTTGGTTCAAGCTGTGGTCCAACCAATACCTCAGAAGAACCATTCTGCAAGTTTATTTTATTGAGGTGAGCTATTGGAGGGGGACTACCCATAAAATTTTCCAAATCACCCTTAAAAAATGAATTTTTATAAGTTTGGTCAAATAGATAAACACTTTGATCTTAGCACATTTTTCAAATTCAAAGTAATAGAATTGGGACTTTGAGCCTCTTATATTTCAATCCTGAGGTATCTCCCTTTTCTACTTCCTTTTAAATGGCATTTTGTCTTGGTCTAAGATCATATTTATGTCATAATTTGATCTGCATAGAATTTGCAAAAATATTTTATTGAGCAAACTATAGATCTTCAACATATTCCTACAAAATTTTAGAAACCTAATTGTTGATAACTTAATATTTCAATACTCTTCTTAAGCTAAATGAGTTAAGCCTCCTACTTCCTCTTGCCAATTTGTATCCAATTGTGGACCTTGGTCCTCAAAATAATCATTCTCATTGCTCTCGTCATTGATGTATTCCTCCACTAAATTGTTAATGTTGATCCATAAAGTTGGTTGAGTTGGAGGGCCTTTAGCCCTTATTTCTCAAGTAAATAGTTGAGGATTCAAAGGCATCCTATGAGAACAATGATTTCTAACTAGAAAAATTTAATTTCTAAGACCATCATTTGAGGTCCCTATCTGACAACCTTATTTCCCAATTCTAATATAGTAATTTTGTTGGAGCCGAGGGATCTAATAATTTTAGTCATTTCTTCAATATTGGCATCTTGCAATTATAAAGAAAAAGGTTATGCAAGTGACTCGTCCTTTTGTTTTTCCTTTTCCTTGGCATCTTCTCTCATATTAATCATCCCAAAGCCAACAATATCACTTTCAATTCCCACCGCCTCATTATGCATATTATCCAAAGTTGTATACCTCCTTTCTTACAATGTCATAGAAATTTCGGGATCATCATGAGAATTTGCATAAGTAACTTTTATAGCAACTTGTGAAGGTTTAATGTCTAAATGAATATTGTTATACATTTTATTAAACTATAAAATAGTTATGTGATTCTTCTTCTTTAATGATGCAGACTCAATTAGATAATATTCATGGTCTCATTTATCCTCATATTGAGGGGACCCTTTGGGACAAATAAATGTCATCATGTTTATGTAATAAAGACTAAAGTGAATAAATATGGAAATATATTTGTATAATTATTAAGTATACCTAAATGGGTGATTAGTTGGAGTAGGTGAAACTGATCCAACCATCCATATCATTGTATAAATATTTATTCAATATGAATACCAAGACGGTTGGACATCCTTCCCAATACTTCTTCTTGATGGATCTTTCTTCTTGATGGTCTAGCCAACTAGTGAGAATAAATGATTGTCAAACGAGTCAGTCGCATTGGTTAGTCGACTCAACAACTTGATCGACCAGGTAGTTATGGAAGTTGTAACTTCCCCCTAATTGTAAAGATATATAAGCATGGATCTGTAAGACATTAAGATGTAAGTAGTAGTGTTGTTTATATGATATAATGAGGAGGATACTTATCATTGGTTCCACCACTACTTTTCTCTTTTATTTCTCTCTTTATCTATGCTCTTGTATTTTTTATAATGTGTTATATGGTGTGGATAACTCTATGAGTTGTTGGTAACTACTTCTATGCAGTCTGCTAAATTATAACATTGGTTACGTTTCTGGTTACAAATTTTGAGGAGAAGCATGCATATATGTTGAGTGAGGAGGAGATCTATAAGTGGCGGCATAGGAAAATAAAAAATTACTTGAAGAACTAAGCTAGAAGAAATAAATAATCACTAGTAGAGGTGGGTGCATGCTACTTAACATAAACACGTGAGAGATTCCTATACAAATAAGGAAGTTTCTTGATGACCTCACTAATCAACAAGTTGAAAAAATAAGAGAAGTTATTGTCGAAATAGACAATGGTGGTCGAACAAACTTGTATGAGTGGCTCAAGCAAATTGCTGACAAATTCTGTGAAGAAGAGACAAATATTAAATAGAGGACATATTTCAATAATGTAAAGAGAAGATTTGCAATGCCCTTCACAGCAACTTTCTTTGCAATGTACCAATTTCATGGAATAAATTCTTAATTGAAAAAGGAGTGCGCCATATAGTCAAAGAAATACCATCGATAAACACTCCCATCATTATCGATTAGAAGAAGAAATAAGAAGAGTGGTAACACTTCTTGAGCAAGTAATAACCATGGTCATTGATATCAACCAAGAGTAGAAACCGAGCATGTCCATTGGGGGGTAGGACACTCCTGGGATACCTCGAATGTTATAAGTTTAGTCAAGTCGAAGGAAGTGAAGACAATCATGTAGAACAATAATTCCTAGAAAAGTAAGATCATCAAGGAGATAATATACAGTGGAAAATGAATCATTGAGGAGAAGATAGATAATAATGCAAGGATATAAGCATTCATCCGACATCCAAAATCTTGAGAGAGATAAAAGAAAAAATAGAAGATAAGATATGCGAGAAAGTATGAATATGCATCAATTTATGACACATGAAAAATCCATAGTGATGGTTCAATACCATACAACCCTACCTATGTTTTGTGAGAATCGACCAGGTGAGGAATTAGAGGTGATTACGATAGTTTTAATAGATCCTAGTTATGAGGAGTAATTCCAGTTCAATGATCATCTAACCATATTCAAGTCGAGGGATAGCCAACCAA
Organism: Pseudotsuga menziesii; assembly: GCA_001517045.1. NCBI lineage: Eukaryota > Viridiplantae > Streptophyta > Pinopsida > Pinales > Pinaceae > Pseudotsuga > Pseudotsuga menziesii. Next base: position 105,415 of record LPNX010473219.1, read on the forward strand.
ATGAAAAGAGGAAGCTATCACAGTGGTTCCCAATCTTGAAGAACAACTACATAGAACAAAAGCAAATTTTGGAACCCTTCGTATCTCTCGAGAAGGAATGGAAATAGATGACTCTCCCCCAACAATTATCCATGGATCAAATATGTATATATTTAATTATATTTAAAAAAATCAGCTACGTTTAGAACTTAGAAATTATTTAGTATTAATACGACTTTATCAAAATGTTCAAATAAGCAATAGCATTTTCATACACAGATCATAGAGAGAAGGCAATTAATTAACTATAACTTTGGAGAACTATCAAAATTAATTAACAGTACGATTTGAGGATTTCATAGGATTCCCCCCTGCCAAACCTAGAATTATAATAAAATCAAAGTATATATAGTAAAGTACATGACGAAGAGTCACAACCCTTGGTAAAAAGTTTCATCGCATATGAATCTCAAGAGTTACAGACAAAAGCGTTGGAAGTAGTGGAACAAATTCAAGAAAGTTAAAAAAATATCAGAGGAAGAATATGAGGTCCTTTCAGTTACCCTAAACTAGACAACCCCATAGAAGGATCACACTTTAATGACTTAGTGTAACCCACCTAATTTGACATCTAATATTCAACCACCACCACGAATACCCCTGTAAACCCCAACATCTTTGCGAAAAATGGTTTTCCGTGAGAAGATTTGGGATGGACTTGATGAAATAAACCAAGAAAAGAAGATGGAAGAATTCATGGGAGATATTAGGAAAACATAAATAATTCAGTCCATGAATGATACATATTAATAAAATTGGTTGATTTATCGGTTAATAAAATTGTTTGATTTATTAAGGTAGACAACGAATGGGATTCCTCTTCATATTGTAGTTGTGCCTGAATGCTAGTGGAGGTTGATGTTTGAAAAAGTATGCTGGAAGATGTTGATCTGGAACTCAAGGACCATAGTCTTATTCAGAATTATGACTACTTTCATTTAGGTTCTATTCCATTTAGGTTCTATGCATGTCAAGAGGTGGGAGATATTCTATCCCAGTGAAAATCTCAATCTCTTTTCCATCATCACATTCAAAAAAAATTGGAAGATGTATAAGGCCTAGGATAGGGATCCCATTTTCAGCATTGCTTGAAATTATTAAATTCAAGGATGTGAAGGTGAATTGGAAGGGGAAGCGCTTTCGAAAAACTCAATTATTTATCCTAGTAAGAACAAATTCCCCAAGGTTCATGTTTTCTCCCCTTTGATTTTGGTAGACATTACTCCCCTTTCTAATATCTCGAAGGACCCCGAAAGTCCTACCTAGTGATGTCCTACTAAAGTGTCCCTCGTCATCTCCCTTGGTCCCTTCCCCTTTGCTAGAAGTAGCAGAGGATCCTCCGGTACCTAATACCCGCAGTTTTGAAATGGTGTCTAAAGTGGGATCTCACTCAAGATCATGTATCCATCTAGCGAAGGAAGGTCGACAAATCTCAAAAAAAAGTGTTCTATGAAGCCTCTGTTTAAGGATGCCGTACTACAGATAAAGAGTGAGGGAAAGGTGTCAGTAGAAAGTAAGATAAATTTCAAGCAAGTAAATATATCTACAATGGGAAACAAACAATGATATTTGGGTCCCTTAAAGAAGGGGAATCCCAAGAGAAGGTTCCACTGTGATCATTTTCTCTTTTAATGTGCATGGGGTTAGGAGATCTCCTAATATGTCAGGCCTCATTGAAAGAATGGTATAGGTTTATAGCCTTGATCTTATCCTCATTTAGGAATCTATGTGCGCAGGCTTAAAAGTGGTTGAGGAGTTTTCTCTATGGCTCAAAGGATAGTCTTTCTATTTTTAGATTGCATAAGGCTTGTCTGGCAGTCTCCTTACTACATGGAGTTCAATTTTTTCTGTTGTTTCCACCTTTTTTTTTTTAATTCAACGATAAAATTTGTTCTCAGTGATAAGTCATTTGGTATGCAAATTTGGGTTGTTAACATTTATGGTCCTTATATTTTCGGGAAGAATAAAAAAAACCACAGTATTCATAATTGCATATCGACGTTTCTTCCGAAATTAACCACCATAGAAGTCTTGCTACAGAAGGTCCTTATATTGCTGATCAAAATCTGTGTTTTGAATCATTCAAAGAACATGGAATATTTTTGGGGGAAAAATTCTATTATCTAAGGAAATTTGAATATTTCTCCTTCGCTAAGAGAAGTGTGGGGATATCATGCCCACCAAGATCCTTTGGGAGATTACTTTGTAAAAATGGTGTAGGACTTGCACCAAGTAGATGTAGATTTAGTTAAATTGGTGCCAGCTTGGAACAACGATCAAAAGGGCCGCGAAGGTAGCTCTAAGTGGTTGGATTGTTTTGTGGTGTCTAAAGCTATATTAGGAAGTAATATGATGGTTAACTCTTAGGTTGGAAAGGGAGGCATCTCAAGTCACTTACCAATTTTTTTAAAGGTTGAGAAGGAAGAAGAAAAGTCTCCCTTCCATTTGAAGTTCTATCACATGTGGCTCCAGGAGGATGAATATTGAAAATTGATCCTAGTGGGACAGAAAATCTTAAGCATTGAATCTCGTTCCTCCTATATGCAATAGATGGTAGATAATTTAATTAGGGAACACAAATATTCAAAGACTTGATGAGTCAATTTTCATTGAAAGACCCAAGAGTAGCTTTAGGAACCGGAGACTAAATTTAACTCTATCTACAGGTAAAATCAATCGCTCATTTTCTCATATCAAGAGAAGGACACTCTTTCTGCTCTAGAGGACCTAAGACAATACTTTCTTGGAAAAGAGGAGGCCACATAAAGGTTAAAAATTTGGTCCATATAGGTATTGTAGGGAGATAATAACACAAATTTCTTTCACGGTTTCACTACCTACAAGAAAAATATTAGCTCTATTGGTATATATTAGTTTAAGGAAAAAATTGAGATTGGAATCAAGTATTTTGAAACCCTTTTTAAAGAATTGGCTAGGATACTGATTGGTGAAATCCCGTAGGGGATTAGAATGCTCCCACAATTGATAATGGACCAAATGAATTAATTATTATCTAAGGATATCTTAGAGGAAGAACTCTTAGATACTCTCATTTCTCTCAAGAAAGTTGGGGGTCCTAATCCTGACGAGTTCTCTATGGAATTTTTTGTTGGATTTTACAATCATTTTAAGGAGGATATACTAAAGTTTGTATGTGAGTATACAAATTATGGGAAGGTTCCTTGGAGCATTTAATTCAACCTTTCTAGTGTTAATCCCAAAGAAACGAGAGGAAATGGAGGTAGAGGATTATAAACCAATATCCTACTACAACGTATTTATAATATTATTGCGACGATTTTGTCAAACTTGTTGGGTATATGTTCTTTTATTTGCATGTGCGTATGGAGGGGAGGTGTGCATGTCAGCGTTTCAGCTCGACGATCCCAAAGGCACCTTCGATGGAAACAGGCCCTAGGCCCTATTTCCGTTCGGAAATGGCCGTTATGTCATTTCCAATGCGAGCGCAGTGAGCAAATTTTTTTGGCTATTTATAGTTGTTTGTGGCAATTTTTAGAATTTGTCTAAAAATGTGTAACTTAATCCCGATTAAGGGATTGGAGGCTTTTTCTAATCCGGGTTAACGGATTAGGGTATTTGGATGTTGCAGATACCTATATTTTGTATTGTGAGGATTTCATAATGGAATGAAGAGAAAATAGGAGGTGTGGCTCCAAGGTTTTATGGTTTTCCCGGTTAAGGGTTTCTAGGGTAAATATATCTGTTTACGTGTGATTGATGTGTTGTGATATCTATTTTGCTTAAAAGAATCTATATGCTTTGCTTCTCTGCATAGGTTTAAAACTTACATGGGGTATCAAAGCTTGATTTTGGCATCAGGGGGACGCCTTTGCTGCTAAGGGTTCGATGCGGTTGATAGATCTCGGGTCTGTGATAAACCTGGGTTCAGTGGGATATTTGTAGTGTTGATTTGTGCATTAAAAGAGAATGGCGAGCACTTCAAGAATCGAGATCGAGAAATTTAATAGCCAAAATTTTGAGCTATGGAAGCTCAAAATGGAGGATCTTCTGGTAGATCGGGAACAGTGGATTGTTGTGGATCCAGGTACAAAACCCACTGCAACGTCACAAGATGATTGGGATAAATTAGAAAGAAGGGCGAGGAGTACAATATGATTTTGCTTATCAGACTCTGTATTGTTGAACGTATCTAGTGAAGATAGTGTAGTAAAGCTATGGGAAAAACTAGGGAGTTTGTATCAATCAAAATCCCTTGTGAACAAGTTGTTTCTGCAAAAGAAGTTGTTTCACCTCAGAATGGACAAGAATGACACTGTAACTGAGCATTTGAATGTCTACAATACTATGGTAATTCAGATAACCTTTGTTGGTATTAAAATGGCTGAATAAGATAAATGTATTACATTATTGTGTTCTTTGTCGGATTCCTAGGACAACCTAATTGTTGCAATAAGTAGTTCTAGCCAGGCGACCTTAAAATTTGATGAAATTGTATCATCCCTACTATCGAAAGAGATGAGACGGAAAACCATGGATAATCATAGCATGGATGCCTTGTCTGTGAGAGGTCACCCCCAGGAGAGAAACAAAAATAAAGGATCTGGGGGGAGATCTAAATCTAAGGGTAGATCTAAATCCCCAGGAAAAGGAATAAGGAAGTGTTGGAAATGCGGTAAAGCTGGGCACTATAAAAAGGATTGCAGATCTAAGAATGTTGAGAAAGCAAAGGGATATGAGGATACCCCTTCCACAGAGGCAAAGAACTCCTCAGAAGAAGGAGGGGATGCGTACCTATCTTCCACAGGTAATCCTTCAGAACGTGATACATGGCTGATTGACTTAGGTGCGTCATGTCATATGACCCCTCATAGGGAGTGGTTCTGTGAATATGAAAAGTACAATGGAGGAGATGTGTACATGGGAGATGATTCACCATCCAGTATCATTGGACGTGGTACAGTCAAGCTAAAACTGAAGGACGGAAGGATTAGTACTCTTCCTGGAGTGCTACACATTCCAAATCTAGCAAGAAACTTGATATCTGTCGAAAAGATGGATGTTGCAGGTGTAAAGACCGTTTGTGGAGATGGTGGTTGCAAAATGGTTCGAGGATCAATGGTATTGATGAGGGGAGTTCGGTATGGAACTCTATACAAACTATTGGGAAAAACCATCATTGATGAATGTAACAATTCTGTTGTGCTGGAGGAAGGAGGTAAAGATGACAAAACCCTGACTGCATCAAGAGGAAAGACAATGCTATGGAATCAAAGATTGGGGCATATCAAAGAAAAAGGACTTCGAGCATTACAAGGTAAAGGTATGGTTGAAGGTATGACTGATTGCACTCTGGATTTTGATTTCTGTGAACATTGCATATATGGAAAACAAAATCGAGTAAGATTTGCATCTGGTGCTACAAGAGCAAAGGAAATTTTAGAATTAATACATACTGATGTGTTTGGACATGTTCCTGTTCCATCATTAGGAAAATATGTGTATTATGTTTCATTTATAGATGATTTCTCAAGGAACATATGGATTTATTTCCTTCGAAAGAAATCTAAAGTATTTGCCAAGTTTAAAGAATTTAAGGCTCTTGTAGAAAATCAGTCAGAAAAGAAAATAAAGGTGTTGAGGACAGATAAAGGTGGAGAGTTTTGTGGGAATGAATTCGAGGACTTTTGTAAGTAGTGTGGTATAGCAAGGCAAAAGACTACTCCATACACACCTCAACACAATGGAGTTACTGAGAGGATGAATAGAACGTTGATGGAAAAGGCAAGGAGCATGCTAAGTAGTGCTGGGATAGGACAAGAATTATGGGCAAAAGCAGTGGATATAGCATGTTACTTGGTAAGCCGATCACCCACATCAACATTGATTGATAAAACTCCACAAGAGGTATGGATTGGTAAGAAACCCTCTATTAAGCATCTGAAAGTTTTTGGTTGTGATGATTATGTACATGTTCCAAAGGAGAAAAGGAGCAAGCTGGATAACAAAGCTGAGAAGTGTATCTTTATTGGCTATAAATATGGTATGAAAGGGTATAAGCTTTGGAATCCTATAACTAAGAAGACTGTCTACAGTTGAGATGTTGTGTTTCGAGAGGTCAAAGAAGTCCCCATACAGGAAGTGAATCCAATGGAAAAGGAACCAGAGAAAATAGAGTTTAAGTTAGAAGGTGAAGAATCTGACTCAATAGAGGAAGCAGAATAAGAAGAAGAAGAACCTCATACTCCATTTTTGAGGAGATCATCTCGAGAAATAAGGCAACCAGAAAGGTATTCCCCTCCTAATTTTCACTCTCATTTTGCTATGTCTATTACTGATGATGATCCTAGAAATGTGAAGGAAGTTGTTAATTCAGAGGATAATGATCTTTGGAAAAAGGCCATGGATCATGAAGAAATGGATTCCTTGGACAAAAATGAAGCTTGGAATATAATCCAGTTACCAGCTGGAAGAAAAGTCATTGGGATCAAATGGTTATTTAAAAGAAGTTGAATGCAGAAGGTAAAGTGGATAAGTATAAATCCTGCTTGGTAGCAAAGGGATATTCTCAGGTAGAGGGGTCTGATTTTGGTGAAATATTTTCTCTAGATGCAAAATTAACTTCTATTAGATTCCTCCTTTCTATTGTTGCTGCTTCTAATCTTGAAGTAGAGCAGATGGATGCGAAGACAACATTCTTACATGGGGATCTAGAAGAAGAAATATACATGAAACAACCAAAAGGGTTCATAGTAAAGGAAAAAAATGAGTTGGTCTATAAACTAAAGAAGTCCCTTTATGGTCTAAAGCAATCTCCAAGAATGTGGTACAAAAAGTTTGACACATACATACTTGGATTGGGGTTTGTGAGAAGCAAAGCTGATCACTGTGTATATTTCAAACAGGTTGGTGATCACTTCATTAACATAGTTATGTATGTTGATGACATGTTGTTGATTGGAAACAACAAAGATGTTATAAAGGAGGTGAAGTCTCAATTGTCCTCCAAGTTTGATATGAAATATATCGGTGCTGCAAAATTCATTCTGGGAATGGAGATAAGAAGAGATTGTGCAAACAAAATGATCAGTTTAAATCAAAGAAAATATGTTGAGACGGTACAACAGAAATTTAACTTGCAGGAAAGTAAGCCAGTCAAGGTTCCTATTCCTGTAGGTGTAAAGTTATCTGTAGAGGAGTTTCCCAAGACACGGGAAGAAGAAGAAGACATGTCACGGGTTCCATATGCCAATGCAATTGGTATTTTGATGTATGCAATGGTCTGTACAAGACCAAACATTGCTCATGCAGTGGGAGTTTTGAGCAGATATATGTCAAAACCAGGAAAGGAGCATCAAACAACTGTAAAGAGGGTCTTCAGATATTTGTGTGACACCAGAGGTTATGCAATATGCTACCAAGGAAGGCCTAGACTAGACAGAGTAATAAATGTACATGGATTTGTTGATGCAAATTAGGCTGAAGACCTTAATCATAGAATATCTACAAGTGGGTATGTGTTTAACCTATTTGGAGGAGCTATCATTTGGATGAGCAAGAGACAAGATGTAGTTGCACTCTCAACTACAGAAGCTGAATACATGGCAGCCACTCATGCAAGCAAAGAGGTTGTGTGGTTGCAAAGATTGTGTTTAGGTATTGGGTTTGTACAGAAAGGTGTAAGGTTAGATTGTGATAGTCAAAGTGCAATATTCATGGCAAAGAACCCTGCTTATCATGCTAAGACAAAGCATATTGATGTGCAATATCACTTTGTGAAAGATATGGTTGAAGACAAGAAGGTGCTGCTAGAGAAGGTTAACACCTTGAAAAATGTTGTAGACTCATTAACAAAGTCTGTTAGTACAGAGAATTTCTCTTGGTGTAGAGAATCTATGGGCATTGATGCCCTGAACCTGTGACTTTATGATTACATGACTCATTGCTATGCAAAGGAAATAACAAGTGGGAGAATGTTGGGTATATGTTATATTCTTTGCATGTGTGTATGGAGGGGAGGTGCACATGTCAGCGTTGCAGCTCGGTGATCCCAAAGGCACCTTTGATGGAAACAGGCCGTAGGCCCTATTTCCGTTCAGAAATGGCCGTTAGGCCGTTTCCGATGCTAGCACAACGAGCAAATGTTTTTGGCTATTTATAGATTTTATGGCTATTTATAGTTGTTTGTGGCTATTTTTAGATTTTGTCTAAAAATATGTGACTTAATCCCAGTTAAGGGTATTTGGATGTTGCAGAATACCTATATTTTGTATTATGAGGATTTCATAATGGAATGAAGAGAAAATAGGAGGTGTGGCTCCAAGGTTTTCTAGTTTTCCCGGTTAATGGTTTCCAAGGTAAATCTATGTGTTTATGTGTGAATGATGTGTTGTGATCTCTATTTTGCTTAAAAGAATCTGTATGCTTTGCTTCTCTACACAGGTTTAAAATTTACAAAACTGTTTGAAATATATTCTTAGTAGAATTATCTAAAAAACAAATCATTTTTATTCACAAAAGACTTATTAATGATTTGTAGCAATTTCACAAAATGATCTTCATTCAATCAAGCAGATGGACAAGAATGTTGCAGTGTTAAAACTAGATCTATCAAAGGATTATGACAAGGTCAATTGGTTGTTTTTACATTTGTTATTGGTGAAGCTCAGTATGAATTTGGATTCTGTAAATTGGATTATGGGGTGTCTTCAATTAGTTTCTTTCGCAGTGCTTATATGATTGTGCTCCTTTTGTTTTCACGCTTTAGAGTTTTGCATCAAGGGTGCCCACTCACCCCTTTCTATTTCTTCTTAGTGCCAAAGGATTGAGCATTTTAATTAAAAAATCTTTGCAAAGAAGGGATATTGAAGGAATAAGCGTTTCACTGAAAAAAAGTCATTTCTTATATTCTTTTTACCAATGACGTTCTCATGTTTTGCATAGGGTCAATAAAATATTTTTAGGAGCTAAAGAGAATGTTGGATTTGTATTGTCTAGTTACGAAAATGAAAATAAACCTTAATAAGTCCTGCATTTTAACTTATGTATTATCAAAAGAGGTTCTGAATTCTTTGGAAGAGATCATTCCCATTCCTCAGGTTTTTTTATCAAATACTTAAATACCTAGGTTTTTCCACAAACTATGCTCTTATAGATATGAGGATTGGTTATGCCTTATAAATATATTCGAAGTGTGTATCTCCTTGTGGGTCAATATATGGTTATCTAGAGGAGGTTGTATTGTTCTTTTGAAATCCGTGATGGAAAATATATTGGTGCACTAGGCCACCATAACAAAAATACCCAAGGGAATTTTAACTAAAATTTTAAAAAAAGTAAGATTGTGTTTCCTCTATTTATCGGGGGACTCAAAGACTATAATTCAATGGGAAAAGGGAAAATTGATAACGGATGTTGTAAGTCTAGGATTCCTCTTGCAAGATAATTAGGACTCTAATTGTGCTTTCGAATGGACATATTTTAATCACGTCTATAGAGAGATAAACACACAAGAATATTCCTTATCCAAGCAAGCTTTGTGGGTCGAAGAAGGATCCCTAGCCATCTGTGAATTAATTGATGGTGTTGAAATGGAAGCAATGAAGTTTCATTTCCCAAATCAAACCGAAATATCTTTCAGTATGTGATGATTGATGGAAGTTTTGAATCGTTTTTATAAGGAAAAACTATACACACCATGTTTGTAGTTTTTTTTTAACATTTATGCTATGGAGATTTATGGTAGACATCAAATGATATACATGATAAAAGTAAACAATCATAGTTCTGTATTTGTTTTTTTCGCTAATCTAATTAGCTCGATTAGGATCTTTATTTGAAATAATAACACGTACAACAAGATACACAAGATAGAGCAAATACATAAGACATAACTATTTTCACCGAGGAAACCATAAAGGAGAAAACCCCACAAAATTCCTCTTAATAGTTATGTCACAAAGACTGTATCACAAGGTGATCAAACCCAACAAGAAGAATTATTCTACAACTATCTATCTCTCCTCCTTCTCTCTCTCTCTCTCTCTCTCTCTCTCTCTCTCTCTCTCTCTCTCTCTCTCCATAGTCATCAACACATCTGGTTCATTCATCATCATAGAGTCATCACCATAGCTTCTTCCATAGTCATATTCTAGTCGATCATCAAATGACATTATCTGTCATCAAATTTTTTTACAAACCCAACCCTTTTTCATGTTGGGTGTAGGCCCATTCCTCATTCAAGTCTTCATCATATCCACGAGAAATCCATCATGTAGGTACAACACAAGGACATTTCATGCAGGGGTTCAGACCAAAACCAAACCAACCAGCACCTCCAGGATCTTCAACTTCCTACACTTGGTGGGATCTCCAAATTTAGCTTTAAATGCCAAATTCCACACTAAAATTGCCTTCCTGCAATTTTCCTTCCGCCTTTCTGCAACAGGAATTCACAACACCGTTTCTGCAACAGAGTTTCCGCAGGAGGGTTGCGGGATGCGGGATCTCAAATGCCCAACATTGCATTCCACAACTCTCTTTCCACAATGAAATTCCCATAAGCGGGTTGCAGGATGCGGGATGTGGGATTCCAACTTCCCAAAGTTGCACCTTCGCAACTTTTCGCCTGCAATTCTTTCCCCACAATATTTTCTGACCGTTAGATCTTTTCATTGTGGCCTTCACCACAGCCGTCGATTTTCCTTTTTATGCGGATCACCCTAACCTTCACGGATCCATTATCTCCCTCACAACTCCAGTTGTGGATTCCTCCTGGACCGTCAGATCTACATCTGCAGGTCCAATCTCTACCGTCTATTTTCTGCAAAAACTCGTTAAGTCAAAAACTTGTGTTCTACACGGATTTGATCAATTCGGATTTCAACCCCTTCGATCCATCAGTATAGTCCTCATATGCATGCATCTACCCTATCCTTCAATGATTCCAACAAAATCCAACTCTTAAAACAACAATTGCAGAGAAATCTACAAATATTCATGAAAACACCGAAATAGCTCTACACAGCTACGCTGCTCAAATTAATGTATACATCTAAACTAACAACACTCAGAACACATGGATAACTTCTATTAGGGAAATAAAAGCAAATACACGCAACTCTTGGCCCTCTTTCAGCCTCCTCAAATATTTACAAGTCGATACAGACACAGGTCTGGCCACCTCTCTGCAAAACACAGTTTTCTTCTGAAAGATGGAACCCTTTCAACCTCTACAACCTATCTATTTAATCTACTCTTCTACCCCTCTATGAGTGGTCCTACAAATAAAACAAACTACTACAAAGCATGATGAAACGTCCTTGTTTGAAACAAACAATCGGTGGCTTGATCTCCACGCAGGGAGTCATGACTCGCTATTATTCCTATAACTCTAACAACCTATGACTAAGAAGAATGACTCATGACTATCTAGAATATTCATAAAAACGTAGGTTATTTACAATGTAATAGTCTAGGGATTATTAAATCAAAATGTGTAGACCCCTTCCTAGGCCTGATCTAGCATTGAATTTGGAATTTGAAATGGAGAGCAGGATGCTCCTACATCAGACTCCCCAGGAAAAAGAAATATGACCTCCAGGCCATAGTCTTCCAGCTGCAATATACCTAGATCCCAAACTTTGTTTTTTAGTTGTTGTTGTTCATTAATCCTTTAATGAACTTCCTAGTATTCCATAGTCATCCAAATAAATTCATGTATCTCATCATTACCGTTCCTCTTACATCTCTACATGAGGTGCCATAACTCATATATCTCCTCATCTAGTCTGTTTCTTTGCTGAAATATCTTTTTCTGGATTCCCTTCTCCACTGTGACCTTCATTTGCTCAGAAGTATAAAGAACTTCCAAAGCCGGCCCTTCCTCCATTGTTGCAATACAATAATGCCATTATCGCACCTTTCAACATCTTTATCCCAATCTTGAGCTGCCATATTGTCTCTCAAGACATTTTCTTCCTTTGCATTTTCCTTTAGCAAATGAAAGGAAATTTTACTTCCATCAGGAAACCATGCTTCATCATTCACCATCCCAACTATCCACTTGCATAATTCCTGCGATAAAATCAGCAAATAGATATGTAAAACATATGCATTCCATATGTCCATGGTTTTACCCTCATCTTCATCCTTTTCAAACTATTGGACAATATTCAGCAATTGTCCCTCTGTGCCAACTATGCAACCTGCAACTAAACACATATTTTTAGTTTTAAAAACATAAGGCACTTCAGCCTCAATTGATGCCTTTTCCTCCTACATCCCATACGGATTTGTTTATGCAAAACAGTCTTTAATATATTCAAAAGATCTCACATCAACATCCTCATTCTCCTCTGTATACTGATATGAACTATTTGCTTTGTTCATAAGCTTGTCAACAAACTCTATATCAGCATCCTCCCTCTCTTCTTAAAGGAACACACCTTGCTCTGGTTCACACATCATGTGAACTTCTTCCTCATGCTCAGTTGTCCTGAGTCTTTCCTCTTTCTTCACCCAAACACTAAGTCTGTGATTGAGATTCCTGGCACATAACCTCTTTACAGGCCATTGCACCTTCCTCTTCATCTTCCATCCATAAAACTGACCTTCTGTAGCTCCCTCATGCAACAGTTCGGCCACTTTACTAAGCCTCTCCTTCAGCTCAGTAACCTCTCTGTCAAATTTGCTTTGACTCATCCTCTTGACACCATTTTCTCTAGCATCTTCCCTTGTTCTATTATGGCTTCCTCTTGAACCCTTTAGATGAATTTCAGTAGCCACCTTCCATACCGCCTCCATGATCTCTCCCATACTCATGATGAACTGCAAACAAGCCTACCCTCTCAACACCTCATCAAGATTCCTTCTACTTGACTATTGTCATTTTCTTGGTTCTCACACAGAACCTTTGAGCACTCCCTATGCTCTCTACAGGATTTGAGCTTTGCATTCATTTCCTACAGCAATTTTCTATTAGGGTTCCCATACCACAATGTCCTTCTCAACTCCTCTGGTTAGATATCAGCATTCTGTCCTCATCCCACAAATTAATATTGCAATCCTCCTCTCCATAGTGTGCAAATCTTTGTGCACCCACTCTGATACCAAAAATGGTGTAGGGGTTCAGACCAAAACCAAACCAACCAGCACCTCTAGGATATTTATTTTCCTACACTTGGTAGGATCTCCAAATTTAGCTTTAAATGCCAAATTCCACACTAAAATTCCCTTCCCGCAATTTTCCTTCTGCCTCCGCCTTTTTGCAACAGGCGTTCTGCAACTCCGTTTCCACAACAGAGTTTTTGCAGGCAGGATACAGGATGTGGGATCTCAAACACCCAACATTGCGTTTTGCAACTCTCTTTTTGTAATGACCTTCCGCCAAGCGATTTGCGGGATCCGGGATGCGGGATGCCAACTTCCCAAAGTTGCACCTATGCAACTTTCCACCCGCAATTCTTTCCCCACAATATTTTCTGACCATTAGGCCTTTTCATTGCAGCCTTCACCACAACTGTCGATTTTCCTTTTTATGTGGATCACCCAAACCTTGGCAGATCCATTATCTCCCTCGCAACTCCAGTTGCGGATTCCTCCTGGACCGTCCGATCTACATCTGCAGGTCCAATCTCCACCGCCCGTATTCTGCAAAAACTCGTTAAGTCAAAAAACTTGTGTTCTACATGGATTTGATCAAAGAATTGATTGATCCAGCTTTCAACCCCTTTGATCCATTAGTATAGTCCTCCTATGCATGCATCTACCCTATCCTTCAACGATTCCAACAAAATCCAACTCTTAATCCAACAATTGCATAGAAATCTACAAATATTCATGAAAACGTCGAAATCACTCTACACAGCTATGCTACTCAAATTAATGCATAAATCTAGACTAACAGCACTCAGAACACATGGCTAACTTCTATTAGGGAAATAAAAGAAAATATACACAGCTCTTGGCCCTCTTTTAGCCTCCTCAAATATTTACAAGTCGGTTTAGACACAAGTTTGGCCACCTCTCTGCAAAACGGAGTTTTCTTCTGAAAGATGGAACCCTTTCAACCTCTACAACCTAGTTATTTAATATACTCTGCTACCCCTCTACGAGTGGTCCTACAACTAAAAAAAACTACTGCAAATCATGATGAAACGTCCCTGTTTGAAACAAACAACTGACGGGCTTGATCTCCATGCAGGGAGTCACGACTCGCTATTATTGCTACCGCTTTGACATCCTATGACTTATCACTATCTAGAATATTCATTAAAACATAGGTTATTTACAATGTAATAGTCTAGGGATTATTAAATCAAAATGTGTAGACCCCTTCCTAGGCCTGATCTAACATTGAACTTGGAATTTGAAATGGAGAGAAGGATGCTCCTGCATCACCATTCTTTACATTGCTACTACAATAACCTGTATCTCCTAGAGTCATCTCGTCGTACCCATATCATCTCTTTGTCCTGCACAAAACAAAACAAATAGAGCACACAAAGCACAACCTAGATGAAGACCACCTGTGTTCTAACAACATAGCAACATGTTAGTATCTAACTTGCATCTACCATTATGTGAGAATCACCTAGGAGCACACCAAGTGCATTACGTCTCTCTACGGTTAACCTGCATTCTATAAACATAGGATAACTTCTCAAGTGCACACTAAGTGCCTTGTGACATCATCATATCCAACATGGGAAAAAAACACATGCAAGGATTGATTATGACTGAAAAACCTACATACCACATCAGGTCAACCTCAAGGACTTATTACATCCAAACAACATGCATCTAGGATCTTTTCTGTTCGAAAAACCTTCCAGGACTGATAACATCCAAGCGACCTACGTACCACACTAGGACCCCTTTCACACTCTCGACAACCTATAGGACTTTTTACATCCGAACAAACTGTGTATCATGCCAATACTCCTTTTTACATTTCGGATAACCTGTATCGAGACTGATTATGTCCAAAGATAACCTACGAGCTTCGCCAGGACTGATTACATATGAGGAAAACCTATAGGGATGATTACGTCCGAGCAACTTGTGTACTACTCCAGGACTCTCTTTTTACACTTAGGACACCTGTCTCATTTCCCATGTGAGATCTCATGCATCTGCGTCTTCTGGTCTCTTTTCATCTTATAACATAAAAAAACATCAGGACTGATTACGTCCAATGATAACCTGAGAGCTTCATCAGGACTGATTACGTCCAATAATAACCTAAGAGCTTCATCAAGACTGATTACATCCGAGGATAGCCTATAGGACTGATTACATCATGAAGACAACCTGTATCTCCAACTATGCTAAACTCATCACTCCCTCTTTTGAGGGGTCTTGTTCTGGGTCACACCAAGTCTTTCTCTGAAGTACTCAAACTTCACTCTAGATAGAGTCTTGGGCAATACATCGACTATATTCTCATTTGTTGCCACGTACTAGAGCTTTATTGCTCCTCCCCGCACCATATCCTTGATTTAGTGGAACTTGATCTCTATGTGCTTTGACTTGTCATGAAACAATGGGTTCTCTGACAACTTCACACAAATTTGACTGTTGTAGAAGATACAAGTTGCTTCTAACTACATATCAAACAAATTAGACAATAGCTTCTATAGCCATACTGCCTCACAACTAGCCGAGAAGGAGGAAACATACTCTACCTAGCCGAGAAGGAGGAAACATACTCTACTCAGCTCTATTGAGCGCCATGCAGGACTGCTTCCTGCTAAACCAAGAGATCATTCCAGATCCCAAACTGAAGCAGCAACCCAAGGTGCTCTTCCTATTAGTGGACTTACCTTCCCAATCCGAATCAACATAACCGTGTAGGTTAATATTCTGATTTGCGTCATACTTGAGCCCATAATCTACTGTACCCTTTAGGTACCTCAATACATGCTTTGCAACAACCAAGTGGACATGTCTCAGATCCATCAGGAACTGGCTCAAGGTGTTCACAACAAAGCATATGTCTGGTATCGTATTATTCAGGTACATCAATGAGTCAATCATCTAACGATACATTGTGGCATCAACCAACTCTAATTAAGAATCACACAGAAGCTTCAAGTTCAATACCATAGGTGTTGCTATTTCCTTGTAGTCCAACATTTTGAATCTCTTCAAAATATCCACTGCATACTTTACTTGACCAAGGAAAATCTCATCTGCACTTTACTACGCCTCCATGCCTAAGAAGTAGCGCATCATACCTAGGTATTTCATATTGAACTTAGTATAAATTCTCATCTTTGCATATTTTATGAGTTTTTCCTCTCCCATAAGGAACAACTCATCGACATATAGCAGGAGCATCACTGGTCTTCTGCCTTCAACCTTGAAGTAAAGGTTGGAATCTTCTTTACTCTTAGTAAATCCTAGGCTCACCAAGAAGCTATCCATCTTGTCGTACCATGTCCTCGTTCCTGTTTCAATCCATACAAGGCCTTCTTCAATTTGTACACATGATTTTTCCTGCCATGTGTCTCGAATCCCAGTGGTTGTTCTACGTACACTTCCTCGTCGACTACACCATTAAAAAATGTTGTATTGACATTCATATGTTGTATCTTGCATCTCATAAGTGCAACCAATGCAAGTATAGATCTAATGGAAGTGTACCTCGCTACCAATGCAAATGTCTCCTCATAGTCTATGCATTCTTTCTGTGAAAAGCCTCGTGCTATGAATTTGTCCTTGTATTTCTCGATGTTTCCATCTACAGCATGCTTGATCTTGTAGATCCACTTTGAAGTCATGACATACTTCCTTTCCATTCTGGGAGCTATCTTCCATACAACATACTTCATAATCGACTGATACTCCTCGATCATGAAATCCTTCTATTTTTTCTTTTTTGCAGCCTCTTCATAGGTGGAAGGTTCCTTGTCAATTATGTCACATAGCAGGTCCACATAACTGTTGTAAGGATTTGGTCTTTTTATTTCTCTATGCATCCCTTCTGGAGCTCCATACCTTTCTACTTCTTGTATGAGCTCCCATGCCCATGCTGGTTTCCTCTTGTGGGGGTCCTTCTTGTGAAGTATCTCTATAGGCTGTTGTGGTTCTTCCATGTCATGCTCTTCATGCTCTTTAGGATTTTCTTCTACATTTTCTATACCTCGGACTCTCATTCCTTCAGGTTCCTCGACCTATTCAATAGGTAGCCTCCTAGATCTAGAGTATGTTGAGTCCTCATCAAAGGTTACATCTCTACTGATGTCGATCTTCTTTAATCATGGGAAGTATATTCGATAGGTCTTTGATGTATTACTGTATCCCATGAATATACCCTTCCTCCTATAAGGATCAAGCTTGCCCCTCTTGTCCTTTGGGATATGTATGCACACTGGGCAGCCAAATATTATGATATGGATGACTTTTGTTTTCTCTTCTAAGAAAGCCTATTTAGGAGTCTTGTTGTTAAGTACTCAATGATGAGTATTGTTCTGTACATACACAACTATCCTTGATGCTTTTGCCCAAAAGTGCATTGGAAGATCTTGGTCATGTAGCATTTATTTTTCTACTTCCATTATGGTTAGGTTCTTTTGTTCCACAACGCCATTCTACAAAGGATTGTATGGAGTGCTTAACTCCCCCTTAATGCCAGAATCTATGCAAAGTTCCTTGAATTCTTTCAAGGTGAACTCTCTACCATTATTTGATTGTAGAGTCTTAATATTCCTTTCAGTGTGGTTCTCAACCAAGGATTTGTATTACTTGAAATTACTTAATACTTTAATTTTCCCTTCTAAGAAATATATCCAAGTCTTACCTGATAAATAATCTATAAAGGAAACATAGTACACATACCTGCTTAGTGAGTTGGAAGGCATGGTCCCACATGCATATGATTGTACTATCTCTAGTATTCCTTTAGCTTTACTTTCATTGCTGGGAAATGTCTTCTTTGCATTCTTTCTGTGTGTACATCCTTCACAAATGCCTTCATGTTTTTCTTGGACTTCTGGAAGTCCTAAGGTTAATTTGCTTGCAATCGTTAGTGCTCTGTAGAGCAAATGTGCAAGCCTTTGGTGCCATAGTTCACTTGGTTCTATTGACTCATGAACCAATGCTTGCTCAAGTTGTCCCTTTAGTTTGTACAAGCTTACGTCTTGTTCTCCAATCATTGTTGCATCCACTATTGTCTTTCCTTTAGTCCATATTAGAACCTGGCCATAAAAAAATGCAACTCTCATTCCCTTTGGATCTAGTGTAGAGATGGAGAGAATATTCTTCTTCAATCCTGGAACATATAGCACATATTTCATCTTTAAATATTTTTCGGAGTCTAGCTTCTATGAAGCTTCTCCACTTCATGGGTTATTGATAATCATCCTAAATTTTCACCTTGTGAGGTGACTCATGCTTTGACATATTGATGAATAATTCTTTGTATCCTGTAATGTGTTTAGATGCCCTGCTATCCACAAGCCAATCATTGCTTCCATGTGAGATAGTGCCCATAAGTGTTGACATCAACACCTACTGTTCATATGAATCATCCTTCTCTCTTTTGAATCTTTTGTTTGTTGGTTCATTGTCTTCGGCGATATGAGCATGATCTCTCTTCTTCCTGTTGGGCCAGTCTCTTGCAAAGTGTCCATTTTCATCACAAGTGTAGCATCAAATGTTAGAAGGACATTTTCTAAACTTATTTTGTTTCTTGTCCTTCTTCTTGTTGTGATGGTGGTTCTCCTTCTTCTTATAGTTCTTCCTGGTGTGAACAGTGAGAGCTTGATCTTTAGTTTCTCCCATCTTCTCTTCTCTTGTTACAAGTCGAGCTTCTTGTGTGCATTCTTCTCGGAGTCAGCTGGAAGAGATAAGCTTCCTTCTTGCACAGATTCCTTGCATGAATGATTCCCATGATCTTCGGAGGCCATTCAACATAGTGATCACGATCTCTCTTTCTTCTATATTTTCTTCAACTTCTTCAAATTGTTTCTTGATTTGACCAACCCTTGTGAACTAGGACTGTATAGTCTCTGAGTTCTATATATTCACATTCTTCAGTTGGTTCCTTAATGTCATCTTCCGATTGATATTATTTCCTTTGAACATCTTTGTAAAAGCATCAAATAATTCCTTCGGTGTCTTGAAGAATGACACATGGGGGATGAGATGATCCTTAATAGAATCTATAATGATTCTCTTGGCCTTAACCAAGTTCTTCTTATGAGTATCCTTAGCCTCATCTCCCTCTGGCTCTAAAAATTCTCCACTGATGTACTGATCCAAATAATTCTCTTCAAGGATCACATAGATTATGTACTAACATGCTCTGAAGTTATCATCTCCTCCAATCTTGTCCTCAAGCTAAGTATGGTGAGTCATCTTTTCAAATGAGAACGTCAAATGGAAATAGAAAATATTTCTATCTTATTGATTTGAGGTGTCTGACCTGGTTCCAGAGCTAGTTGACCTAGGGTTTGTTAGAGAAACCCTAATTTTCTAAACTTGGAATGTGAGAATTTTGTTTGGACAGAAATATGCACCTCATTGAGGCGAGTTGCTCAGTAAGGTCCTTTTCTAAAGACTGAGGTGGGAAGCGTCCTAAACTTAATTCCCTAGTTTCTCCTGCCAACAGTGTTGGGGTAAAAAACGAAACTTCTTCAAATATGATTCTACTTCCACCAAAAGATGTGTCCCTCTAGGGCAAGTTAGCCTATTCCTCTTTTCTTGATGATATGTGGGGAGAAGACCTTGAACTAGGAATCCCTAGTTTGCGTTGTTGTACAATGCCTTCTTTCAGGCTCTGATACCATGTTAGTTTTTCTAATCTAATTAGGTTAATTTTGATCTTTATTTAAAAGAATAATAAGTACAACAAGATACACAAGATAGAGTAGATACACAAGACACAAAGATTTTCACTGGGGAAACCATAAAGGAGAAAACCCCACAAACTTCCTCAAAATAGTTCCATTAGAAAGATTGTATCACAAGATGATCAAACCCAATAAGAAGAAGCCTTCTGCAACTCTCTCTCTCTCTCCCATGCAAACTTGAGTGTGTGAGTGTGTATAAATGAGGGAGGATGCCTCCCTATTTATACCTTTCAAGTGACTGACCTAATACATGACTAGGGTCGACCTCTTACCCTAATACATGACTAGGGTCGACCTCTTACCCTAACAAGGTTGACTTCTCCTAGATAGACTCCAAAAATACATTACATGATGTTACATCGGGGACTATTTCCCCGACTTACAACAGAGGTTATACCTCAAGGTCCATACACAACAATGACATCCCGAAAGGAGGCAAACACATCTCGATGGGGGTACAAAATCATACAATGATAATATTCATCAGAATACCTTTTGAATATTTTTTTAAACCATAGGAACAACCTCCCAAGAATATATCCAACAGCCCGCAAGCCAGATATACCAATAACTTGTGACTCAACAGAGGATACATCAACAATATTGGTCTAGGACTGCTAGTGGTTGATTCTTTTTATGTTATTATGGGATTTAAGGTATAATATATTGAAGTGTAGGTTGTTTATGAGCATCAATGCAAGTCCACTAGGATTGTATCTATGGATATTTCTTCTTTTGAAATACAAATATTTGTCTAGGCAAAAATGTGTATACTTTTGCACTTACAGTGATTTAAAAGTTGTTGACACAAATCCGAAGACCAATGTTCATGGTTCAGATATTGATTGGCTTCTCTGCATAACTTGGTAGCCTGATATTAATGGATCAGCATTCTGACTAAAGAGTCGAGTTGTCGTTCTAAGAGATTCGATATGTCGTTCTGAGAGTTATTTTAGAAACCAACTCCAATCGATGGCCCGGTTTTCTTCCCCCATCGTGAGAGGCTTCTATATAGGCATATTGAGAGAGTTGGCCCGGTTTTCTTCCCCCATCGTGAGAGGCTTCTATATAGGCATATTGAGAGAGTTTTATCTAGCGGCATTTTTCCTGAGTAGAGGCGGAGGACCCCTGCGCGACGACCTAGTATGATCTTCCAATGGTTCAATAGCAATGACGACATCGTCTTTGGTGACGGGCCGCGGATTTATGCCTTGCAAGCGGTTCTGCATTGCATGATCTCAGTGGAGCAACACCTCATTCGAGGCACCCTTCATTGGAAGATTCTCTTTGCAAAAAGCAGCCATATTCGGTGGCAGTTTGGTGTTTGTGACGGGTTGCAGACTGCAGATGGAAGTTTTTTCCGGTGGAAGATAGTGATCCAAAGCAAATGATGCCTTCATCAGTTCTCGTTACCACAAGATGACGGAACTAACCTTATCTCATTGTGAGTCGCCAGCTCCTTTGGTGTTGTTTATCTGGGCTAATGTTTTGGAGGTTTTTTTTCTCTCGTGGAGGTGGAGTTAGCCAAGGGTGTCCCTCTGATGCGTGATTTTGAAGGAGTGTTGCATTAGGGTTTGAATGAGCGAACGAATGACCTAATATTTGCAGGTGTTCACGGTGGATTGTGTTATTGAGATGCTTATGAGGTGTCATAGGTATTTTTCACACTATCTCCTATTTTTACCATCCTCTATAAGCATTTATTCATAATGCTTTTTCTAGGTTGGGTATTAGTATAAGTGGAATGGGACCCGTGATCATTTGTGGCAGAGTTTCTATCTTTGGGGTGGTAAAGGTGATTAAATTTTATCTTTTGAATACTATCCTCTGCAAGATTTATTTTATACCCTCTTCGTAAATTCGGGTATAAGGTTTTGTGGAACGGGACCATGTGATAGGGTTGTTGTTAGTGACAAGATTACAAGGTTGTCTCTATCTAGGGTTTTTCTGGGTATTCTATGTTGCTGGAATATGGGATCGAGTGGTGAACGTGGACATAGGGGTTTATCGGAGGAGGATGTGGCATCGGAGGAGTGGTGGCTTCAGGAAGGTGTCATCCAACCAGATGAGGTGTATAGGGAGATTTATCTTCTACAACATCTAGAAATACGTGGAAATAATGATGGGTTGTGGGGGAAAGGTGTACATGTTATTCTGACATCTGTCAATGCATAGTCTGTTGGTAGAATTGAAGGTATACCCTCTTTTGTAGCGACATATGCAATCAATGGGGGCAGTGGATCGAGAATACTATTTGATATCGTGACAAGGGGGAATGATATAGGTGAAAAAATCCTGAGCTACATTTGTAGGAGGTTTCGGAAGGGAGTTGTCTCGAAAGAGCCATATGGTCGAAGAAAAGGCTCGAAAGCTAGAAAATGGACTTTGAGGGTAGATGGTCGTAAGATGGTACTGGGGAGGGATTTAGGTATGGAACATGTGATTGGGATGTCTCTTACAACTCTAGTGGGTAAATTTATACATAATTCTATGAACCACTATGAGATATATGTGTGGGTTGAAGAGACGTGGAAGATTTTGTTCGGCTACTTCCATGAGATTTATATTATATCTAAGGGGTGGTATGGATTCACCTTCAAATAGGAGGATCAAGCGACCTCATTATTGGGAAAAACCTACTTAAAGGGACACATGAGCCTTATGTTAAAACAATGGCATTCCTGTTTTGATCCATGTGTGGAGAACATCAGGTTTTGCCACCACGGGTTCTTTTGCTAGATTTTCCTCTGTCAATGTGGCATAGGGAAGCTTTTGAGGTGGTTGGGAACCATCTTGGGCATTTTTTACATGTTAGTGAAGATGTGCCAAGAGGAAAGGATAAAAGAATGGGATGGATGTAATTTGAGATTTACATTACCAAGGGTTTCCTTAATGAAATTGAAATTGAATGGCGTGAGAGATATATCATCCAAAAACTCAATTATTAGGGTCTCCCTTTCATAAGGCTCCAGATGTAGGGACGTTGGAAACATGGGGAGGGTCTGCCAATCTTCTAGTAATGGTTATATTATTCTTCATATTTTTATGGTGAATGGCCAACCAATGAGGCCTACGACTTTGATGAATCGAAGAAAGCGAGACCGTCACATCCTATGCATAATGATAGGGGGAAAGGTATGAAGGACATGCCATCCATAATTGGTAATATCTATGACTTGGATCCTACTCTATTTGAAGATATTGCACATTTATTTAGTTTCATGTTGTATGAGAAAATATCAGGGGTTAATATACCAATTGTGGGTAGTATGGGGACTAGAGAGGGGGAGCCTCGGTGTTCTACTGTCATACCTGGTAATACATCTGAGTCTTGTACTGACATTAATCTAGAGGGGGTGTGATTTGGAATGATAATTGAGAGGGAGTTATAGGTTCTTTCCCTTCGGATAAAACCCTGTCCGGATTTGGTCTGGGTGGGTTGTAGGACGCAGGGATGGGGAATAAGATAACCAACTATGTGAGGGAATGTGGAGATGGGGGGAGTATATGTTTGGATGATTGTGATGGTAATGGGGTTTCATAAATTGGGAAAGACCAGTCCATCGTGGGAAGTGGAGAGGGGGTTAATACCGCTTCAATATACTTTTTTGATATTGTGTCACGTCCCCATCCCTCAATCCAACCAATAGGAGGGAACCTCCAAATTTTTCCCATCACAATGGTTATGAATTTTTTACTTCCAAAATGCATGTGCAAATGTATGAATAAAACAAAAAGTGGAATAACTAAATCCACACAGGGACATAACTTGTAATTTCAAGCAAAATAATTACATGCATATAAATAAAAATCATTGCACATCACAAACAAAAGAATAATGATCTTTAGCAAGGAAGATCCAAGAACCAAGTTGTGTAAGAGTGTTTTTCCACCTAATTCTAGGAACTCTATCCAACATATACTCTGCATGTTCTCAGAGGCCACCCCCAAGTTGGAATATGAGACCACCAGGGAAAGGAAAACACCTACAGGATTCTCTCACTCAACTTACAACCCATTCTTCTCTCTATGCTTAGCTAAAACTCATACAGATCTCTTCAGAGATCTCACTCAACCATCAAAACCATGACACTCCTTCCAACTACCCCACACAACACAAGGAAGGCATTCCCATTCACTAATCCACAATACCTCAAGGAATCCAACCCTTACAATGCTTACCAGTGTGTGCAGTAAGAGTCCAATTGGTTGTATGTTGTTGGAGAACCTACTGTATCCTAATTATGGCTTCTCAAGCAGCCAAAAGTAGAAAAACTCAAAGGGTAAGGTTCCCTAACTTTCCCAAACTCTAAGCTCATGTACATACATCAATTTCCTCTTCTAAATGTAGTCATGTCTCTAAATTTGAATGTCTGGGTTCAATACAATATGGTATTGGACATTAATAGCAATGAGAAACTCTATGTAGTGTAGGAATGTGCATGAGATAATAATCAAAAGGGTGTTGAATCCAAGGAATATGATATGATGGTGAAAATACATCTGACATATCCTTTGACATAGAAGAAAAGGACAAATAAAAGTTGACATAATTGTCACAAACCCCATGCTTCAATAACTACTTGAAATAACTTTTCCGACCAACCCCACACATGCATTCAATGATTGGGTTTACTAGTAAAAAGGAATTAATTGGCTCATTTAAAGCAAATAGAAAATTTTTGGATGAGTTCTAAGGTTGAAACTTTGCAACATATGATTTATTTTCCCCATAGGCCCCCTTTCCTCTTTCCCTCTGGTGGAATCATAACCCCTTTAGTGCTCTCTACACAACCATCTTGGAGCATTTTATTAATTCCCAACATCATATTTACATACATTTCGAAATTGGCATGATAAGCCAACTATACGGTCNTAATTACATTCCAAGTCAAAATTGGGGGTATTACAATTCCACAAATTATTCTGGGCATTATATCAAAATATTTTGTAAAGTCCATAAAGCAACAAAAGAGATTGGATTTATTATTATGAAACTCCTATGCATTGATCCTCAATGTAACTAGGCGGTCTGTGGTTGAATGATGGATTTTAAAACTTGCCTTGCCTTTATCCCATTTACCTTTACTTTCTAGCCATATGTTGGTATTCTTTTCCAAAATAATATCGTCTAACTTGGATAAGAGACAACTGATCATAACAATCCATAATTAGAGGGGTTATTTTTATCACCATTTTTAAAAATAGGAACAATGAGGCTCTGATTCCATAGTTTAGGGAAACCTTGCTTGATTGCTGATGGATGTGAGGGATGAGGATATTCCCTCCATTTTTTAGTATTTCTGCTTGGTAGCCTTCAATGTCCTTAGATATAGACACTTAACCCCAAAATCTATGTCTTGTAAAGAAAAATACTTCTACCACCTAATTGACACCAACGAGTAAAATCTCCTTGTGCTTCGGGACCCCATAATAGCAGCAGAGAATGTGCTAAGCTATTAGCAGGAGTAGAAACTGCGATAGTTAGGAAATTACAACCTTCCAGATAGGAACTGGCCAATCCGTGAGTATACCATGGAGTCACAAAGGTTATACCTGTGAACCACTATAAGGAAGGTTTGAATGCTATCCATGACATAAGGGGACTCATAAAGTTCCTTAAGATAGGGATTCATATATTTTAAAAAAAAACATATTATTTTCCTTAGTTTTATGAGTCAGAATTTGTCTCTAGAATTTTTTAGGAGCCATCTTAAAAAAAATCATAACTTTATCAATAATTTTAAATTAAAAATCAGGATGATAATTATGTTTTCTTTATAAATTCGATTGTTGACATTTAAAATTATGAGTGATGTGTAAATGAAGTTGTTGTTTTTCAAAAATTACATGTCATATTTGTACTAAATTTATTTAATAATATTGAAAATTGCAAATAACAATATTATCACTATGTTTCATTTTTATGCTTTCCCATACAATAGATTTATTAAATAAACCATTAACCATATTGGATATGAATGGAGTTTTGGTACATACAATTTATTAAAAAAAAAAAAGTTAGAAAACAAGTCATCCCAAAAAAATCAAACAATCATATAGGTACAAATATTTATTTAAGAGAACGAGGTTGAAAAGGGAGCAATTTAAAGACATTGTAACTTGATTGTGACAATTATATATGCATACCATGTCGGTGTTTGGTATGCATATATAACCTTTAAATAAAGACGGTGTCTAACTAGGGGACGATTTTTCCCCTATTTTTGGCTGGTTTTTACTCGCTTTTTGCTATGAATCTTTACGGAATTTTTGGCTGGTTTTTGGCTGGTTTTTATGGAAAAACATTGCTAGGTCTTATAGAGTGTGAGTGCTTGGGGGTTTCCCTGTCACGCGACTTCAATTATGCATTTAAAATCGCTCAACGAACAACAAAAAATACAAGATTTTGTGAGTTAAATTCACCGGATTCCGACTAAAAATCAACCAAAAAGTCAAAATCATCCCCTAGTTAGACAACTCCTTAAATAAATGGTGGCAAATGTTTAAAGGTTCTTATGATGCTAGAAGCATAGTAATTGTAGATAATTAAAAAACACATTTATAATGATAAATAAAACTATATTATTACAAAAGGTTGTAATTGTGAATATAAACATGTTATATCAATTGTAGCCATACTTGTTATGCTTGATTGATGTCAATTATGTGACATTAATTGTAAAAAAATTAATCTTATTATAGTACTTCTATTTTAATAAAAATTAATTAGTGAAAACTTTTATAAATATTGATTTGTGGCTCAATGATAGAAATTCACTATATATGAATGTTATCTAGTTAGATTTTACTTTATTGAATTTTTTTGTCATAATTACAGGGGGATTTATGAAAACACAATAATGACATTCAATTATGGAATTGTGGTTTATATTAAATCATTTGAGTAAATGTTTTGAAACATTGTGTTTAATGGTATTTACGATGGTAGAAACATAATTCTTGTGGGAGGACTGCAATGAACAATAATTCATTTACTAGCAGTCAATGTAAGTATATTATCTCATGGATAAATGTTTTTGTCCTTTAATTAGGACATGACACTTCATTGTAATTATAATTACAATTATTTAATGATTGATGTATGTATGTGTGTGTGTGTGTTTATTACAAGGGAACTAATATATGCGATGATGAAAATCTCTATACTATTACAAAATCATGTAATTATAAAGACATGACCGAAAAGTATTTGTAGATTATGTGTTACTCATTTTGAAGCTTTGGATGATATGTGTGTGTGTGTGATTGAATATTTCCATCATTTTAAATGAGTTTTTAGAATAATTTTGTGTTTAAATCAATACAAAAAAGTTTATATGATTATTGAAAGAATTTGACATTTTTAATAGCATGGTGTTATATATGTGTGTGTGTGTGTGTGTGTGTGTGTGTGTGTGTGCCAAAGACAACATCTCAAATGTCTAAGTCTAGATTCAAAGAAACCTATAAACTACTTATCCCAATTCTATAAACTACTAATTTGACACAAATTGTTTCAAAGGAACACAAACTTGCAATACATATAACTTGATGCAAAGCCTAAAATGCAAGTCCATGAAGTACCCCTTAAGGAACCTAGAGAGCACTAGCAGTTAAGTTCATGAGGCTCATCCTATCAAGGTAATTTGTTTGGCACAATTTTGTCAAATTTCATATCACAATCATTTCCACTTTAACACCTAAAACCCCATTTTAATTTATCCCTCTAGACTCTAACCGCCAAAAGGAGTAGATTTACCCTTAGAGCTCCCCAACATAGAGAAAAGGGATTGTGTTATATTGTCAATATTAGAAATCTAACCAATTATCTTTTTCAAGGCCAAATAAGTGTATCCTCCTAAATATTAGGTTTAATTAATCCTCCTTTATCCAACATATAAGTCTATTTGGTCATTTTTCCTAATTTAGGAGGTTATTATCACTGTACTAGAGTATGTGGGACACACGTAGGGTTATTTACCACTTAATGTATCTTCATGCATGAGTTTATGTGCCTCTGGGACCAATCCCTACATTATAGGATCCCACTTTGAGTGTCGCCAGTAGTCACCTTCAATTGGTTGTGGTAGGTAAGCGTTTATGTTGAGTTATCCTCCAATTACTTTTAGTTAGATCACTATCAGTTATCCTAGCGCTAGTTTTGCATGCATGTAGGGAGTGTGGTGCCTTTGGCCCCCTACCTAATTAGTTAACTAATTGTAGACTGATTTAGGCATCCAAAGTTAAACTAGTGAGCTCTAGTTGTGATTTGTCCACACTGAGTTAGCTAAATAGTTAGTTAGAGTTGGTAGATTTGAATCCTATCCATAGTATTCCAATTCTATTTACTGTACTACCATTGTATTACTGATTAATTAATGAATATTAATGTTGTGATTATATTACCAATTCTTGTCTGATTAATATGAAATTTGTGTCATGAATTATTTTCTCAATGTATCAGTGATCTTAATTATTCCACTGCATAATTCCTTTCCCAATAGCTCTCATATTGACCTGTAGATCTATCATTCTCAAATTTAACATGGTATAGAGCCTCGTTCATGCTAAACTCAAACCTCAGAAACCTCCATGCTTGCACCAAAACCAGTTGAGCTTCCACATATTTCTTGGAACCATTGCACTGCTCCCTTTGGAGTTTGTCCAGAGAAGTTTATTCAAATGTGACAGACTCTGGAAAATTGCACATGTCGAGGTGGAAGGGTTTGAACTGACATATGATTGCAAATTGGATTGTTTTGCAGTGATTTTTTGTAGGTACCTATGTAAATCTTGAATATTTGACTGATCAACATACAGTGAAATGGAGAATTCTTCTCCTCTTACACCTATAATCCTTACACCCTTCAATTACATTGATTGGAAGGAAAATATGCAGATGGCCTTGTGAAACAATGGACTGTAAATGGTGACAATGGGAAGAGAAGCTAAGCCCCAGCAATATGTTGACAAATCCAAGTTTCTAAACCGGCTAGATGAAGCCTTCATCTTCATGTGCATCCACATCTCCAACGATATTATGTTTCACCTTGAGGGACTCAATCATAATTCCAAAGGAAGTATGTGACAATATTGAATCTTTGGTTGGAAAACAAGATGAGCTTAGAGGCCATATTCTGGAGAATGAACTCACTGCACTACAACCCAATAGTTTTGAGACTATTCAACAATTCTTTTCAAAATAAAAATCCCTTGTATTGAAATGCAAATAATGTGGGATAGAAAAGAAGGATGAGCAGCTTGTGCTGTCAATTCTGAGCAATCTTGGCTAAGGGTTTTCATTCTTTGTCTCTACTTTCCATTCTGAAGAGTTTCCATTCCAAATTGGAAAATGCCTTCTCTAGATTCTTTTGCAGAGTCTTTGATCCAGGAACAAGACAAATTGATTCACATGGGAGTGCTTCAAGCCCCTAAGAATTAGGCACTCTTAGCTGGAGACTCTAGTAATATGCAAGTAAGAGGGAAGAAAAAATGGAAAGAGACCAAAAATACTAATTTGAAACCAAAGGAGAATCAGAATTCTTCTGATGGAGCCTCAGGTTCCAAGAAGAAGAAGAAATTTGAGAAGACTCAACGCTCCTATTGTATGAGAGGCTTTCATCCAAAAAGTCATTATATGAAGAAGACCATCGATCAAATGGAAAAACTCCTTGAGAAGCACAATATTTCCCTCCCTGAAGGTTTAAGGAAGGTTGAATCTCAAGAAGAGACTGAAGATCACGATGAGAGATGCCATGCCCTGAAGGGTAGTTGTTCAAAATCGCATGCCTTACTCATTGATTCAGGAGCCTCCAATCATATGGTTGCATCTAGAGAATCATTATCTTCATTACAAACTACAAATGGCCTAAGTATTCACATGGGTGATGATACCCAAATTCAAGCTGAAGGAAAGGGTTCTATTAAGAAAAATGGAGTGTTTAGAAATGTACTCTATGTTCCCTCCTTGGCTTCAAATTTGTTATCTATATACCAGATGACACATACTGGCTCACCAAAGTGGGTAGTATTTGGTCATGAATCAGTGGAGATCACAAATATCTCAATTGGGAAGAATATAGCGAAGGGTGTTACAAACCATGCCTCCAAGGCATATGAATTCTCACACTTTTTTCCATACTCATATCCAGTACAAGCTTAGCTTCCATTCAAAATGGGAGGTAAAAACATTCTCTCTACACCTTTTGTTAATGATGTATTGTCTAATGTTTTAGATTCAGAAGATGAGGAACACGATCAACATGATCTTGATATTGAGATTTAGCCTCAAGAGATCTAGATCCACATCCAGCTCTTATTCCAAATCAGAAGCCTAAATGCATGGATAATTTTAGGGGCTATATATAGCCCATGGGCTATATTAAGGGGGTTACAAAAATTTAGTGGGCTATTTTCTTATATGGAAATGGTTTTTTCAGCTAAACTATATTCTCCCAATATATATTATAAAACAATTAAATCCAAAATGAATAGCCTTCCGTATATTAATGAAAAAAATGAAAAATAAAACTATTTTTTCTCTAGTAAATTCTCCCTCCAATCTATCTTTCGCCCCCAATTTCTAGAGAAAATATAGTGAAATCACTCTTTCTCCCCAAATTTTTAGTAATGGAGGCTCCCAAGAGTTATTTTTCCCTCCATTTTCCTTGTAATTTAGGCATATGGTTGCATTTGCCTGTATTTTTTAGTCAATTTCATGTAATACCTTATTTTAGCCCTTGATTTCCAATATTTGAGGAAAAATTAGGGGCTATTTTTTTCTATATAAAGGCTAAAATGATTAATGGTTCACCCACATCGGATTGTGCTTGCAGGGTGAAGGTTCCAGTTGATGTGATTCCACTTTTCATTCTTAGTTTTATCAACATTTTAATCTTTGCATAACGTCTCCATTATTGAAAGCTCAAGTCTTGAAGGGGCATGCCACACATGCAATTTATCGAGGAATACAAACTCACATCACCTTTTTCATCCAATAATTAACATGGTATTCTTTTTATCAAACTTTTTATGTTTTTTATCCATATTTACAATAGATGATTATATCGCAAATTTACCTTTTATCATGGATGCGTTTTTAGGCCTATTGAATTCTAGGGCACTCTTGATTCTTAGAGATCATTTGGTGTTATTAGGGTTTTATTCTATCCTAGGAGTATTGGTTCCGTGAAAGTGTTATAGAGCTCAAAATATATGAATTTTTTTATGCCTTGCCATGTTTAAACTATAGACCAACATTTATATGTTGTTAGTGGATGCTACTCTTGATGGAGAGACACCACATGGTTTTTAAATATTCAAACTTAATTTGACCCAGTTGTTTAAAATGTGCTTTTATTAGGATCTTGCTCTGCAATTATTATTGGATATAAGGCATTAATGAGAGTGTATATGTTCATATTTTATGTATTTTATTGTTGGTGTTTGAGATGTTTGTAATATAAATGAATGAACATTGATTATAATGGAGGGGCTATAGTGGAAAGGTCATTATTTTGGTTGTCTTCTTGTAGAGTTGTCGTAAGCATAATGGTAGATTCTTTTATTTGTATTAAGAAGTTTGTGATTGGTATATTTTCTTATTCGGATTGCAAAATTCGTCAATTTTATTTGTGACCTAAATTTGTTGGTTTTAGTACTTGTTTTAGAATATCAGATTATCTAAGAAAAAGTAGTCTTTAACATAGTAGTTCTAATGATATGTGTGATGATTCATTAATGTGCTTTCTATTCTTGTTAGTGTATGGTCTTATTTATAATAACCATTGAAATTTTCTAACTAAATCTAAAAATTCTAAATCAAATGGCATAATCCATATTTTGATTGTCAACAAAAGAAAGGAAAAAGTGGCATTCATATTTATAGACAAATAAGCAGGTTATTTTTTTCTTAAAGGGTAGCTTCAAAATGAGAGATTAGGAAAATAATCTAATTGAGAAATCATATACTATATTAAGTTTGTGGGTCTCGATAATACTCCATGTTGTAATAATGGATCGTGGGTTCCATAATCACTCCATAGTGTAAAGTGTTCAATTCTATCAGTTTCTCGGTATGTCAACCCCACATGTCCATTGGACCATCAAGGGATGAGATAAAAAGTAGAGTCACCACTTTTCTTGAATATAGTTAGTGTAGTTTTGTTTCACCAACACCTCTAGTTGTGAGTGACCCAATATTGATTTTGAAATGTATAAATAAATCCCTCCTCTCCTCATCCATGCATTTGTTCATTCGAGGGTCTAGGAGTTTTAGAGATTCGAGCTTTGGTATATGCTCTTATATTGCACTACCTTAGTAATCTATAGAATCAAAAGATGAGTCTTCCTAGCAAAAGATTCACCAAGACAATACAAGATTTTATAAGTTGATGAAATATTTTCCAAGTTTTTACAATATTTTATAATTCAGTGAAATCTTTGCCAAGATTTTACAATATCTTATAGTTTAGTGAAAGATTCACTAATATTTTACAAGATTCTATAATAGAATGAAATATTAGCCAAAAAATTATATGTACATATTATATTATTCATAAAATAGCCTTCAAATTTTCCTATATATTAGGGGAGTTCACCCATTTATTATACATATAAATTTTGGGGGTGTTCTTAAAATTATCCCTGACTAAATGGGCCAAAAATATCATTGAAGCAGCTGGGAATATTGTTGGGGATCCAGATAACAAGAGAAAAACGAGGTCCTCGTATCAGAATGAACATGTTGTGCTCTCTCATTCTGTTTCACTTCCTTTAGTGAGGCACAACAAGCTTCCTGAGAGATGCTACTTGATGGTAAGGACTGATCCACAATTTGTCCCATTGAAGAACAAATTGGATCAAGTCTCTATTCCTCCAGAAAGAAGAGACAAAGGAAACACTCCTCCTATTTTATCATCAGAAGATGGAAAAGTTCACATGCACAGTCCAAAGATGTTGATGCATAGAAGAACCAAAAATTTTCATTACTGCTCCATAGAGTTGCAGATTACAACAATTTTTTCACAAGTTTTTGCTCAAAGAGAAATTTTTCTCTTAAGTATGGAAGCTTGTTTCCTGATTACCTGCTTATTTTTTAAGAGGAGGTCCCTTGAGGTTTTCCCCATTTTCCTTATTTTACTAAGCAGTATGTTATTGATTTAGATTGTATGGGTGACTTTTGTCCTAGTTGTCAGGGCCCAAGTTGTCCAAAGTTAGGATTAAGGGGGGGTGTTAGGATTAATTAATCCTCCTTTATCCAACACAGTCTATTTGGTCAGTTTTCCTAACTTAGGAGGTTATTATCATTGTACTAGAGTACGGGGACACACATAGGTGTTATATTCCACTTAATGCATATTCATGCATGAGTTTATGTGCCTCTGGGACCAATTCTACATTATAGGATCCCACTCTGAGTGCCACCAGCAATCACCTTCAGTTGGTTGTGGTAGGTAAGCAGTTATGCCGAGTTATCCTCCAGTTAATTCCAGTTAGATCTCTATCAGTTAGCCTAGCACCAGTTTTCCATGCATGCAGGGAGTGTAGCACCTTTTGTCCACCTACCTCATCAGTTAGCTAATTGTAGACTGATTTAAACATATAGAGTTAAACTAGTGAGCTCTAGCTGTGATTTTTCCACACTGAGCTAGCTAGACAATCAGTTAGAGTTGGTAGATTCGAAGTGCATAATGAATTCTGAAATGTTTTTTAAGAGGGGAGAAGTGCATAACCATGCACCTTTATAGAGGCAGAGGCACACAGGGCTCCAAACTAAGTGTTTTTTAAGAGGAAATGAGTTGGAATGATCTTAAACCCTTCTTCCGAGGTAATGCCCATCAATTGGGTTGACCCTGATTATAAAATTCAAGGCCATTAGCATGTATGAGGGGCCTATCTAGTGATTAGGGACAATTGGATGTTGTTTGGAAGGTTGTAATGCCATTAGGGTCGCTTGGATGCTATTAGGGTCATTAGGGTTCCATTAGGACCATTTGGTTGCTAATTAGTGTTAAAATAGATAGCCACATGCTACTAAGAAACCCTGCACTACACACCACATAACCCACCTTGTTTTCAAAACAATGAAGAAGGAAGGTGGCTATAATAGCCCACCCCTTTTCCCATGTAAAGAAGTCCACTTGCACACTACTTTGATTGAGAGATTAATGCAAACTAATTATGAGAGGGACATGGAAACTAGAGGCCCCCATTTAACAAATGTCCATCCCCCCTAGATGAGTTCCCAAATTGGCATGGCTACTTGGTTCCCTTGTGGGGACTTGTAAAACATGAAAAAAGAGATAAAGTCAAATTGATTTTACATATCTAATATTCTATGGACCAAGCACTTCAAGCCACTCAATTGAGGAGAAGTGAACTTAAAGACAAATGTAATGATTATGGAGGAGTCTCTAACCATAGTTCTTATTTGCATTTCACAAGCCTATGCCCTTTGTAGGGCTTCATACATTGTCAATGCTTCTACCTTATTATTTGTAGTATTGACTAGCCCCAAGCAAAGTCATTTAAATGGTTTCCTCTAGGATAAAAAAGAATCCCCTCACCCTGAAATGCACTACCAGGGCTTCACTTCATTATTTGTAGTATTGCCTAGTCCCAAGCAAAGTCATTTACATGGTTTCCTCTATGTTTAACTATAATCCATGTGCATCAGCCACAGTGCTAGGCATAATATATTAATTATTGAATAAAAAACTTTGATTTGCAAATTGTGAATGATTTTATAGGTTAAACTCCTATTTTTTGAATTATTTACATATAACCTTAATTGAAATTAATAAATTTGACTTTCATTGTTAAATTTGGATGCATATCAAACCCCTATTTTGAATTATTTTCAAATAAACTTAAAATTAATCTAAATTTAATAAATTTGTCTTTCATTATTAAATTTGTATGCATATCTTGATAAGAAAATCCAACAACATAGTTAAAGCCAGTAAAATATCGACAAGGTTAAGAGACAGAAAACAAGCTTAGGAGACAGAAAAATAAAGAGCCGAGGTGACCAAGACCAAGAGGGATAAGTACATTAAGCATATGTTATAGTGGGACAGGCATTACGCTACTTGGAAACTGGGACAATGAGGCAGAGGTAAATAATTAGGCAATGTAAATCCCAATCCTCTACCCTAAGACTTCAGCCTCTGCCTCATCCAGATTGTTAAGCATGGACGATATATCATCCACCAATTTATGCATGGTTTCTGCAGAGAACAGGGGACTGCAGTATACAAAGGAAACTCTAAGGCAACCATATCTGAACTCAGGATACAGTGCAAGGCAAGGCCCAACTCCATTTATAGAAGAGCAGGTAACCCAATCCCTCACATTTAAATATGAGGTTAATTCTTTATCTGCACCATGGCAAGGAGGATCACGCACATTAGCTATGAGTGCTGTACGCATTGATGCTGAAGGAGTTAAAGCAGGGTAACCCATGGCCTGAACCATCAGCATGTTTAAATCACCCATATCTGTGAAATGTTTCCTGTTCTTCACCGATTCATTTACATCTCTGGTGATCTTTGTTGCAAGCTGCCATAAGGGTTCTGCTTCAGTGGCATTGATTGTTCTCAAAATGGCTGAATGGTAGAAACCTGCAGGCAAATTAATCGGAGTAAAAGTCAATCCATGTTATCAATTGAAACCTCGATTTTGTTGGTCCAGGCTATGAAGGTTTCAGCTCCCTGATTTGCACATAATCTCTTAGCAGAAAAGTTTGCACGAAACCATTTAAATGACAGATATGGCATACAAATTTACTTGTAAATCCAGGTCTAGTGTCACAACCTGATGTCATACAGTACTTATAAGGTGGAAGAAAAAGATGATCCTAGCAGAACAATAACCTTATAAGGGCAATGTCTTAATTGGATTTGAAATCAGGCTGAGAAAGTGCAAAACTTACTTCCCTACCAATACTAATTAAACTTTAAACCTTATTTAAACTTTGAACCCATAGAACTCATAAGTAGAACTTTAAACCCTAGAACTCATTAAAAAAAAAAAAAAATCTTGACACAGTAGAACTTAAATTTGAACTTTAAACCCGTAGAACTCATAAAAAACTTTGGATGACACAGTAGTACTTCAAGATGGACTAGTACACCATGTTACAAGCCAATGAAGTTATGAACCATTACAAGATGTGCTAGTGGACCATATTACAAGCCAATGAACCAAATTCTAATAGTCATCCAGAGTCCAGACTGTGTGATGGAGAGGGCATGGATTGAAAGGACCAAAGTAAACGAACCCATAATCCCGAAGTTCGGAATTAGAAAAGGCAAAAAATTATGAAAATAAGGTGAAGTCCTGTAATTGTTGTTAAAAAAATCATACAAAATAGTTTCCAAGACAATCTTGGATGGAAGAAATACCTGCTGTGGAATCTGGTATCACAGGCTCCAACATGGATCTGCAGTTGAGCAGAATAACTGATGCATAGTGCTCTCCATTTATTCCTGTGCCTTTGAACTTTGCAACCGCCCTCAACGATGCAGCAATTAGCAGTCCATTCAAATCTGATGATTTACTGTCACACATCTGATTTGAAAGAAAGATTAAATCATTATATCTGAAACACATCTTTGAAACAATGCAAACACGGGAACCACCTGATAATTCTCTTTACCCCTGAGCCCTTTTTCGCAAGTCCTAGTTTTAGAGCGCCGAGAGACACCATGGATGGCCTTTCCAACCTCCGCCCCAGGACGATAAACTGTGGCAATTGGCTTCAGCCATTTCAGAGGCTGAAAAGCTGAAAAGCCTCTCTAACCTGAGCACGGCAATGATAAGTGGGAGCCCATTTTTACTGACTACGTTTATCTACCATATAGACTGTCTGTCTGAAACTTTAGAGTGACATATACAATAGGTAGAACTTTAAAATAAAGATTAACTATAATACATATCACTATAATATTCTGGACAGAAAATCTACATAGTATATAAATATTGCCATCACTGGTCAAGATGGGGAGGTACCCACCCCTGTGGCATGAGTCCTGGTGCAGCAAAAGTAATGTTTTGTTAATGGATGGACTATGCAGGATAGCTTGCCTCAGACTTCTATACAAAAGACTTGTTTCAAGTCTTTAAAGGTTTTTTCTAAAGCAACGTAGGTGTACAGTTTTAAACTTTAAAACCAATAACATTAAATTCGAAAAATGCCAACGCAAACAAAGAATCTCAACATATCAGAAAAAGTTATTACAGGAATCACAGAACCCTTATCAAGAATCCTAAAATAAAATATCCCATCATTCAATCAACCAAATAGTTTTGCTTGAAGAACAAACAAGAAAACAATACTCAAAGCAAAAAGCGATTTAGGCCATGGAATTACTCGAAGCATTTTGAGTGTAGCAGATTCACCGAAGTCAGCTAGAATAATACGAGACTTCCTGTTGTTGTCAACCACATTCTCCAAGGGGAGGATAGCATGGCGGAACGCTGATAACCCATATGTCAAAACGTCAAGGCCACGAGCCCAGAATGGTTTCTTGGCCATTCCAGGAGGAATGGCATCTTCCACACATGCAAGCACCTCCTCATGCATGTCTAGCTCAACACTCAGCCTTCTGTCTGTCAATTCCTGCAGATCTTCACCATTCTCCTCAGCCACAACAAAATCCTGTAAATGCTTCAAGAGCTGAGAAGAGACACCCACTGCAGAAACATGGTCTGCTGCAGCAGGATGCAGTTTAACTATGATTAAACTGTTTGCATTGGGAAGACAATAGAGACGAGCTTCGATCACTCTGAATGGCTTCTGTTGAGGAAAAGTGGTGTTCATCTCGTCTTCTACTATCTGTAACCATGGCTCTTGAGCATTTCTATCTATGATCTCAATATCCAGCAATACATTATCATTGATATCAAAGCATAGTTGACCTTGTTTGTCAACGATTTGAGCTCTGAGAATGGGTTGGGCAGCTAAAATTAGTGAAAGAGATGCTTGAACGGGCGCAACTCCTATGGATTTGGCCAGCAGAATACCTGTAATGCAGGTGCCTGTACCTCCATCCAAAGCTCTGCACCAATTCCCTTCTGTTGTTCCCAGCGGACGAAATTTAGATGCTGACACTCGATTCTCCATTTCCACTTAACTAATCAATCCCCTGCACAAAAGCACTAGCGGCGCTATCTAGAATAGAACACAACAAAGTATCTGCAAAATAGGCAGGTGGAATACTTTGATTTTGCGATCGCTTCGAAGTTCAATATATACGATGGCGTGACAAGAAGGGCCCATGAAAAAGGCCAAATAATGGCATCAAATACACTGTGAAATGGGTGAGAGTATACTATTATGATACAAATCAATGAATGGCATCTTGATCTCAAGGCATATGTTTTAACGTTTCCTCCCAATATGATTCTTTCCTCCCCGGACCTAATCTTAGCCCCTCAGAGTTGTGGACCTTGGAATCGAGATCAAGAAATTATCTAACTAAGGACGTTGAAATCAAAGCCATGAAATCAATAATTGCCATTTATGATGGTTATGGAGATCTTGAAATCAAAGCCATGAAATTATAGGTCCCACGAAATCCCTTGGGATAAACAACAACCAAAACGCCCAGTTTTCCGGTGTTTTGTCTTTTTATTCCGATCAAATTTGTGCTTGGAAATTGTAGTTTTTACAATTTTGTAATTTTAATCATCATAATCATATTTACTCGATTAAATGGACAATTTTGAAACTGCCAAAACCATTTAAATCATAATTTAAACAACCAAAACTACATTTTCAACCATTATTGTGTTGCAGAATTGCGGTTGAGGGCGTTTAGGTCGTCAAATGCTCTAGAATTTTCACCATGAAAATAATATTTGCAATTTATTGTTATGGGCCTTGTAATAGGGTTATGCAATTTAATCTCATAAATTAGAAAAAAAAGATTTATAATGAATTATTAAAAATGATAAAGGAGAGGAAGAGAGCATTAAGGCAACGAAATCAATCTTTTACAAATAAAAATGAGATTTTTTTAATAAATTAATAAGAATGAAGGAGGAGAGTAAATGATGGTAGAGGAGAGGAGGAGATTATTAATGTGATATATATTTTTATGAAATTATTAAAAATAGTAGAGGACAAAGGAAGAAGGTGATGAATATTGTTTAATATTTTGATTAATATAAGATATGAAAAATTATAATTATATATTACATTTTGAATTTAGGATAAATACAGGAGGCAGGTATGAGGGGTCATCTATGTTTTTAATGAGAAAAAAACTAATATGTTTGGCATTTGGTACTTTCATAAATAAGGTTGAAATACTTGTTGTATTACATGTCTTCACTATTATTAAAAAAAGAGAGTTAGTGGAGTCACAATAATTGGAGACTCTATAGTAATCATAAGAGCCCTAAACTATCGAGCACTCTCATCTAGTCTACCTCTTACCAAGCTCTATCAATGCATGCTCTCCATAAAGGAAGAGTTTAATAGGGTGGAATTTTTTCTGCATGTTCTACACAACCTCAAACTGGAGGAAAACAATAAAGAAAAGGAAGGGGTCATTCTTGGTGAAGGGGTTCTATGCATAAATGTGGAGGGATCATTCCAATTCACGCCGCATAACCCCTACCACGAAGATATGCCAACTACACAACACCCACTATAGCATATAGGCATTGAGAAGGAAATGTATCACATGGCATCACCTCACCTCTCACACTTCTACTCCACTCCCTCTAATGAAGTGATGAGTGGTATGGAAGTTGAAATAGTTCCTGCATGAGGGATGACTTAGAAAGTTAGAGGATTAATCGATCCATGATGGAGGAAAATGGCATTGTTTATTTATAGGAAGAGTTTGGAATGTCATCAAGCTTTGTGCATATTGATCTGGGGCATTCTCAATGATCATGTGCTCCCATCCATGACACAATATCACTGCTACAATAATTGTTGTCTCCTTTGCGAATTGAAGAACTGTGAGAATGATGTGATAGAAACATGGAACATGAATATTTTGGCACTACGATGGAATCATATGAAAGAA
The DNA here is from genome assembly GCA_001517045.1 of Pseudotsuga menziesii. NCBI lineage: Eukaryota > Viridiplantae > Streptophyta > Pinopsida > Pinales > Pinaceae > Pseudotsuga > Pseudotsuga menziesii. The sequence continues at coordinate 145,337 of LPNX010473219.1, forward strand.
GGATTCAAGCACCAATTGAAAGGGAATAATAGGATTATAGGACCATTATGCTATAGAAATTAGGGAGCACATCCTCAAACTAAGAGAGTGGGAATCATATTTTTCTTCCTTCGTGACTATGTACTAGGGGAAGCAAGTGGAGATCATCGTGCTACTATTGTGTCTTTGTATGTGATGTCCCCCTCTAATTAAGCAACCAAAAACACCTGCTAACCTACTTAATTCCCATAGGTTCGAGTGGGTACTGCATGAGAGGGAATTGACTGAGGGCATTTGATACTTAGAGCAGAACAGGACATTCATTCAGTGTCAAGTCATTAGTGGGATAAAAGAAGCCTTGTTTCTTAGGCTTAAGAAGTCAACATCAAAATAGAATTGGATGCATGCAAAAGTGAAGTAGAAACCCTAAAAGTGACATGCAAACCCTAAAAGTACATGAGACTCTATTTAAGAGGGTTATCAGACTAAAGGAGTTATCTATTATTATTGTTGATTGATTTTGGAGTTTCGAGCAGCAGCACAGCGTGCAACTGCGACAGTTGGGGTTGGAGACGGTGTCTTAAGCTAGCGAGGGTTTGACATTGAGATATCTGCCCTAGTCTCTTATTGGGATAGATCATCAAGGTTTATCCACAACATCCATCATATACTTTAGTATTCAAATATATAGCACATTCCGAAGGGTTATTAGAGGATCCACCTTTTGTAGCCAGAAGTACCGGTGAAATCATAGAAGGATCCGTTGGGACCATAAAAACCAGTCTTTCCTCAGCATGCCAGCTTCATCTTTCTCAACAGGCCTATCCTATGACATACAATGATTATCAGCCATCGGTTTGCTCACCTAGAGCAACTATCAACCAAATAGAGAAGTTCGGGGGCGTGAGCAGCAAAAATGCCAATCAATTCGCTAGGGCACTTAGAGGTAGCCAAAATTCCGCATGCGCTAGTCCATCTCTCTGGCATCAACAGACATAAAAGCTAAGAAAGTTTCAGCCTGATCTGACCTCTCTTCCTACAAAAACGTCACCTTCAGTCTGGAGGGTGCTTACGGTACTGCGGGGTGGTAACACCAGAGGAAAGGAGAACTACTATACCACCTATCTGTATCTTTATGCATGCAACTATCTCTGGAGTCATTATTAGCCAGAATACCAGTGGTAAGTGTTAATTTCTATCTGCAAACCTTAACCCTAATCTAGCTACATTTTAGGACCCTTTTGCATGGCAAGTTTGCATGCCCAATTATTTCGTAGTTTAGTGTGAGATTGAATCTGCGAGTTAGCACTACAGTAGAAAATTAGAGAATATCATTATTTGGGATATTATAGTGGTATCAGAGCATGTTCCTTACCAGCTATGGGATTGAACATGAGAAGTAGATGAATACAAAAGAGGACACTTTTGTAACCTATAGGAAAAGAAGGAGTAGGTACACAGAAGAATTTGAGGATATTCAACTAGAAGATACCAACTCAGACATGGACCCAACAGGTATACACTCTAAAAGGGGAAAAGGAACAAGAGAAGATGAGGACAGAATGGAGTTTCACAACCTATTAAGCGCATTGTAAGACTTATCCAAAGGGCAAAAGGACATACTTAATGCAATCAATAGATTATCGATGAAACCAAAACTAGGTAATAGTAGTACACCTCTCTCACCGTTAGATAAAGGGTATACAAGCAGTAGTGGGAAACATAAATACACCAATATGCAGAACACACTCGACATATATAACAGACCTTCCAGTAGGCCTACTATGCCTCACTTCTTAGCAAATGCAGTAGCAGGTCTAGTCATGTAGGTAGAGCCTAGTGAACCCTTTAGGGCCTATTTGCAAGAATACAGGGACTTAGGGGATGAGTTTCATGCATCCGTGTCTTTTTTCATATTTTTGCAACATGAAGGGTAGGAACAGGACCAGGAATTTCAACAAGGGATTCAATCATAACTATGAGTTACAGAAAACCTTGGGTAGGTTGACCATCCCAAACTTTGATGGAGCTCACAAAGGTTCAATGAGGATATGGGTTCAGAAGTTGGATACCTATTTCCAACTCAATCCCATGCCAAAGACCGATGCCATTAAATTCGCTACACTCCACCTAGACGAAGAGGCTCATGAGTGGTGATACCACGGATTAGTGACATTGGGTCATAATGCCATCCACTCCTATAGTGAGTTCACTCAGAAACTCATGGAGCAGTTTGACAAGAAATATCCAGAGATACATTTCAGAGAGTTGGCTCAACTCAAGAAAACAAGTAGAACTGAGGCCTTCATCTCAGAGTTCCATAGGGTAGCTGTTATGGTGATAGATGTGTTAGGTTGACTATGTTGTCTACTGAGGCCTTAACAGAGCCACTACGGGGGTGGGTGAAAGCCTACAAACCCTCCATTCTACAGCATGCCATCAACCAAGCCAAAGATCTCCAAGACTCAGTCCCGAAGAACAGGTTGCCACTCAAGACTAACTTTCCAGTTAGGGACAAGGACAAGACACCTTTCCAGCAGGACTTACCGAAGAAAATATGGTTAGACGATGACACTAGGAAAGACTTGAGATGAAAGAAATTGTGTTTTACTTGTCAGGAACCATGGGTTCCAGGGCACTGGTGCACAGGAAAGGCTAAATCTCACTACATAGAGGTATATTCAGACATTCAAGGAGAGGACTACGAGCAGGAAACAACAAAATAATTGCAGGCAGCAGAGGAGGAGTCACTCCAGGGTGATACACCAAAGGGAGTTATTGCTACGCTATCTAAAGTACCTAGATTCCATACTATTAGGGTCAAGGGAGTAGTACAGGGCCACAGAGTGGCAGTATTAATTGATGGGGGATCAACCTAAAATTTCATTGATGCAACTTGGGTGGCCAAGAGGGGTATTCCGACAGAGAAGTTTGAGGGATTTACTGTAGCACTAGCCGAAAAATCTAGTATGGAGTGCAACTATTGGATTCCAAAACTGAATGTCAAATTAGGAAACTACCAGATGACATATTCATTTTATGTAGTGGATGTAGCAGATACACATGTAGTATTAGGTGTTCAATGGCTTTATTCAATAGGGAAATATACTATAGACTACCAATCAATGGAAATGGAATTCCAGGGACCAGATGAGAAACAGGTACTTTTGAGGGGCATGAACACTTATCCCCCAAAACCAGTCTCCTCACAGAGAATGGAGGTAGTGCTTAGGCAAGATGACATAGAATGGTCAACATAATGTTTAGTCACCTTTAGGAAACCTCCAAGAACAACACCCAACACCCAACAGATATTCAGGCCTTATTGCAGAAGCACGAAAAGGTATTTTGGGATCTTCCAGCAGGTAGACCTCTAGACAACGGATTTGAGCATATCATTGAGATGGAGGAGGGGACACAGGAAGTCATCACCACTCCTTACCAGCATCCCAAAAGAGATAAGGATGAGATCAAGAAGACGATCAAGGAATTACTAGAACTAGGATATATTTGACCCAGTTCTAGTCCCTTTGCATCATCAGTGGTCTTAGTTAAGAAGAAGGATGTCACCTTACCCATGTGCATCGATTACAGAGAACTCAACAAAAAGACCATAAAAACCAAGTATCCCATTCCTAGGATTGATGAACTCATGGACAAGCTACAAGGTGCCAAATACTTTTCAAAGATTGATCTTCACTCAGGGTACCACCAGATCTGAGTAAGGGATCAAGAAATTTCCAAAAAAACTTTACGTTGCTACTATGGTCACTATGATTTCTTGGTCATGCCTTTTGGACTAACCAATGCTCCATCCACCTTCTAGTCGTGCATGAACGATACTTTCAGAGGTCAGTTACGTAAGTATTTGCTAGTATTATTTGATGATATTTTTATTTATAGCAAAACATGGGAGGAACATCTGAAACATTTAGACGAAGTATTGAGGATTCTAGAAGAGCACTCACTTTACGCGAAGATGTCTAAGTGTGAATTTGGCATGCAGGAGATGTTGTATCTAGGGAACATCATCAGTGCAAAAGGGGTACAGGTTCATATGGAGAAAATCCGAGCTATCAAGGATTGGCCCAATCCAAAAACAGTCATAGAACTGAAAGGATTCTTAGGCCTTTGCACATATTATCGGAGGTATGTTAAGGGGTTCTCCCAATTTTCTGCACCACTCACTGATCTTACAAAGAAGGGGGCCTTCACTTGGACATAATTAACACATAAAACCTTTGAGGAGATGAAAGTCATCATGATTTATTTCCTAGTTTTGGCACTACCATACTTCTCACAACCATTTGTAGTAGAATGTGATGCATCAAGGGAAGGGCTAGGGGCAGTATTGATGCAAAACCATCACCCAATTGCATTCGAGAGCAGGAAACTAAAAAAATATGAATGCCACTACTCCATATATGACAAGGAGATGCTAGCCATATTACATGCTCTCACTAAATTCAGATAGTACATGGTGGGCAGCAAGTTCAAAATCAAGACAGACCATAACAACCTCAAGTACTTCTTGGAGTAGAAGGAGTTGAATGAACGCCAACAAAAATGGGTCAGCAAGGTGCAAGCCTACGATTTTGAGATAGAGTATGTGAATGGTAAGAACAATATAGTAGCTGATGCATTATCGAGATGACTCACTTCATTATCTCTCATGAGTATATCCACATATTGGAGGTCTCTTCTCTTAGTAGAGTACTCCAAAAATAAATTTTCTTGCGAATTATTGGATGGAAAGATTCAGGATGACAAGTACAAAATTATTGATGGCATCATCTATTACAAGAGTAGGATATACCTCATCCCAGAATCAGCCTTAAAAAAGAAGATCATACAGGAATCACATGACTCTCCATTATTAGGACATCAGGGTTTCTTGAATACCTACAGGCAGATCCGAGAGATGTTCTCGTGGAAGGGTCTCAAGGGGGAGGTTATGTAGCACGTGCGGGAATGCAACATTTGTTAGCAAAACAAGGTCGAGCACATCCATCCAGCAGGGTTACTTCAGCCACTACCAATTCCAGAACATAAGTGGGAAAGTATCTCCATGGACTTTATTACAGGGTTTCCCAAGGTCCAAGGGCGAGAACACTTATATGTTGTGGTTGATTGACTAACCAAATTTTCCCATTTCTTTGCTATCTCATCCGATTACTCCGCAACCCAGGTAGTTGAGTTATTTTTCAGAGATCTCTTTAGATTACATGGTCTACCCAAGACCATTGTCAATTATTGGGACAGTAAATTCACCAGTGCCTTCTAATAGGAGTTATTCATATTGGTAGGGACAAAACTCGCTATAAGTACGAGCTATCACCTGTAAAGTGACAGATAGACAAAGATTGTCAACAAGTGGGTTGAAGGGAATCTACGCAATTATGTAGAAGGTCAACATAGGACATGGACTAAGTGGATACACTTAGGGGAATACTACTACAATACCACCTACCATATGTCTATCCAGATGGCACCTTTTAAAGCATTATATGGTTATGAGGCACTGAGCTTCACAGATCTAGATTTTGGAGACAATAGAGCACCCAAGGCCAAAGATTGGATACAGGAGAGTCAAGATATCCTTAAGATCCTGAGAGAGAAATTATAGGAAACATAGAATCAACAGAAACTATACGCAGATAGACACAGGGTTGAGAGGAGCTTCACGGTAGGACATCAGGTATACTTACGACTACAACCATACATGCAATCTTCCCTCAAGAAGAAAGGAATGAAAAAACTAAAACCTCGCTTCTATGGTGCTTATAAGGTAATTCAAAAGGTTGGAGAGGTGGCTTATGAGCTAGAACTCCCAGAGGAAATCAAGATTCACAATGTATTTCATGTGTCCAGTATCAAGAAAACAGTAGCACAACACAGTGCTCCATCCACTGAGTTACCTCCCTTAGATGATGAAGGGCTACTGATACTGATTCCAGAGCAAATCCTATAGGTGCGACAAAGGAAGCTTTGAAATAGGGTGATTCAAGAGTATCTGGTGAAATGGAAGGAATTACCTATGGAGGATTCCATATGGGAAGGAGAGAAGGTATTTCAACATCCTATTTTGCAGTTGCTCGAGGACAAGCAATTTCAAGCAGGTAGGACTGTGATGTCCTCCTCTAATTAAGCATCCAAAAAAACCCGCTAACCTACTTAATTCCCATAGGTTCGAGTGGGTAGTGGATGAGAGGGAATTGACCGAGGGAATTTGATACTTAGAGCAGAACGGGACATTCATTCAGTTTCAAGTCATCAGTCAGATAAAATAAGCCTTTTTTCTTAGGATTAACAAGTCAACATCAAAATAGAATTGCATGCATGCAAAAGTGAAGTGGAAACCCTAAAAGTGACATGCAAACCCTAAAAGTACATGAGACTCTATTTAATAGGGTTATGAGACTAAAGGATTTAGCTGTTATTATTGTGTTGCAGCTCCAACATTTTCCCAAAATTCAAAAATTTCGGGACCCTCCTTTTGTTTATATCGTTTTGATTTTCTTCTTTGATTTGATCTGATGATCCTTCAGGAAGATGTTTTTTTCTAGTGCTTAAATTGATCCACCACTTGTTTAAATTTTTCATTGCCTTTGAATGCATTTTCAAATGATTGAATCGGAAGTTTATTCGATTATCATCTTGCTGTTGCGGAGAGATAATCCGTTTTAGCTTCGATATTTGCCTCAGATGTGTTTGTCTAAATCGGATGACTTTTGGTTTCGAGTCGGAACGTCTTGTTATTTCACTCTCTGCAGTTGCGGAAGTTAGACTATGAAGTCTCCCGATTATCGCTTTGACTTTTCAAACCTTGCTCTATTATTTTCGCTGATCCCTGAGTTTTGGGTTTCCGCCGTTGCAGATGGAAAAGGAACTACCTTTTCGATCTTTTAGTTGTTTTCTCTTCTGATTTGGACCTTATGTCACGGACGATGATGTCCTTTATGTTCCCGCCGTTGCGGATGTTGAAAGCATTATCCTTCCAATCATACAGTTGATTTATCCTCCGATGAAGACTTTACCTATTGCAGATTGATTTGTCCTTTATGAATACGTCGTTGCGGCTCCCTTTTCCACTATGGCTCCGACGATTAGTCTTGCGAAGCTCCGACCCGGTTCTTCCCACAGATACCCTAGTGGTTTTCCCGCCCGACGTTGCGGAAAGACATATCCTTATGACATCCGATCCGTTTGTCTTCCGCCGTCCGATTTTATTTTTCGCCCACCATTTATGGTTGATTATATATATATGGCCTGGTTTGTTTTATTATTCTATTGCCATTTCGACTGTCGTGATCTGTCGCTCTCATGTGCTGTCGTTCTCTCGAGCTAGCAAAGGACCCCCGTTGTCGGTGTACCCGTGTTTCCAGGTGGCTCAATCGTGGAAGCTTGACCGCCTTCTTCCCGTCGTTCACGTAGCGTTTCCAGGTAGGCTCTTAGTTGCATTATCCTGTTCTGTTCAAGTTTTTGTTGATTTCTCTATGGTTAGGTTTTACGGCCATTTTCCCTTTGCCCCATTGTTTACATATGTATATATTGAGGAGTTTGTAGCGTAACTGTCCGCGGGGGGGCGTTTTGACCCACAAGGTAGTTTTTTCCCACGGCCTTTTTGTTATGCGACCCTGCGCTTAGTGAATAGGGGGGTTTGGTGCAGACGGTCATTACGCTGTCTACACCAATCTGCCCTGTATGATGATGTTTTGGTAAGGGAAGGTTTTTCATGGCCTGCCTATGGCATTTGGAATGGTTTCCCCCCCCCCTTTTTTTGTTTTGTTTTCGTGCTACCCGCATCCTCAAACCACAGTCGTATGTTGCCACGCTGTTCTGCATGACCCGGTTCGCGATCGGTCTCGAACCCGAGCCGGTTGGGGGTTATATATCACTCCATAGTGCTATATTGAACATAGGTTGCATGGGTAGTGTTTCTCCTGAAAACGCACCATTGATATCTTGCATGAATTCCTTTGTTATCCAACGCGGCGTGATGATCATGGTGTCCACAGAGAGCCCAAGGTTTCCTCACTTTAATGTAGGTTTTGTTTCCCCGCTCGAGATTTGTTGATGGAAATATTTTGGTATTAGATAGCGGTGTTAGCTTGCACATATTTGCTCCATTTAACGAATTTCGGTCATGCTAAACGTAAATGAAGTGAAACACTACACATTATTGTCTCCATGTTTGCAACTCAGCCAAAAATGGCCTAATGATTATAATTTCATATATGCCAGGAATATTTCAAACTCAAAATGTCGAAGAGGCAAAAGAAGAAGGCCCATGTGGTTGAGGAGGAGCCCGAAGTGGAAGTTATTACCAAAACCGAATACATCTATGAGGACACCAAGTGCATATCTGGTGTAGAACCTGAGTACCAATGGGGAGAGATATACAGGTTGATCACACACTGAGAGGTGCCTGATATGGGCTTGGAAGAAGAAGGGATGTATGCCAATATAGAGAGATATTCACTGATGAATATTGCCACAAGACCAGAGCTTTTCCCATGCTCTGAAATGATTGGTTGGATTTTTCCCCGGGCAGATGTAACCACTATGATCCTGGAGAATGTTGACAAACAAGGCTATGCTGCCTATAGCCCAGGATATGTAGCCCTGGACTACCACTTTCCAGAAGCACAAGTATTTTTGGCTCATGATTGGTTGAGAAACATTAGAATGGACCTTGTTGAGACCCTTAAAAGGATGTTGTTGTCTGGAAGACATTTCAGAACCAGGGCAACATGAGAATATGACACAGCAAGCTTAAGGGCCCCGTACAGGTTCATCGCCTTAATGTTGAACAAGATTTTTGGAAGAGCTCATGGAAAGAGCTTCAAATTAGAATGGATGCCAATTATTTTTTATGTTGCAACCCAGGGGACCATTTTCAACTGGGCCAACATTGTATCAAACAGTCTTTCAGCCTGTATGGCCTCAGCCCTGGGAGGAGTGTCCCAAAAGAGGTCTGAATTCTACATGAGTTCCATACTCGTCGACTGTATATTGTGCAATCAACCTTTCCCCAGCCTGAGGTGGATCTGGGACAGGGAGAGGATGCCCGTGTATTCTGCATACAAGCCACTGTGGGCACACAAATACCACAGTCATCACCAGGAAGTTTGTGAGCAGTTTATCATGCCATTGTATACTCTCATTTTTCTGAAGGAATGTGACTGCATGTCGGAAGAGGCATTGCAGGTAATTGAGGAGTATGTGGATTATTATTTGACCAAGGATGGCCTCTACTTCATAATGTTCGGAGGTTCCAGAGCACCCTCCCTACTGCCCAAATACGCCACTGACTACATCATTCATAAGGAGGCAGTTAGGCAAGTCTTCCTGGATGGCATAGGGAGCTTTTTATTTGAGCATAAGAAGGCTTCCTATCCCCCTTTGCCCTTCAAGTTAGGCAGTTATAAGTTCACCAGAGTGAAGAAAGCATATGAGTTTGTATAATAGTTGGAAAGATTTCATTTTAGTGAGATGCCCTTCCATAGAAATGATTCCCACAGCAAAGTGGATGGACATTGCAAAGAAAACAACATCCATTTCGAATACACCCACCATTGGGATAGAGAAGAATCTATCTTCCGCAGTGCATTGAACATAACAGACTTGAGGAGAAGGTTCAAGAAGAATATCACCACCAAAGGTGGGAAGGGGGATGAACAAGCAAAATCCGATGAAGAAGCTAGGAAAAGAGATGAAGAAGCCCAAAGATTGGCACAAGAGGCTGCAGGATGGCTACAGGGAGAAGAAGAAGAGAAAAGAAGAGTTGCGCAAGAGGCAGCAAAAAAAGTAGAGGAAGATGAGAGAAATTAAGAAGAAGAAAAGAAAAGGAAGCTTGATGAGGAGCTTCAGAAACAAGAAGCAAAGAGGCTAAAGCTGACTCAGACAAAGACATAACAGTCAACCTCTGACACAGCTAGCGGTCAGACCCAGAACGTGGAAAACCCCGAGGTTCAGGACCCAGAAGTACCTGCTCCCAGCACACCTATGGTCCCCACACTTAAATTGGTCCCCTTTGAACAGAAGGTAGGGGAAGAAATCCCTGATTTTAATACTGTTTTCTATGACAGGGAGACAAAGACGATAGTGAAGAGAATGGAAAGGAAGATTGAAATAGGAGGTCTGTCCGAGAAGATGATAACGGATACACCCGTTGTATTTAGAACAGATAGAGATCCTATATTCACCATTAGAGCAGGAGCTGCATTGATCCACGCTTCAGAGGATAATGTGGAAAAAATCATGACAGATCTAGAGCAATCCAAGAAGTCTTCCTCTCAACTGAAAGACACATTAAGAATGGAGAGAGAAGAAAACAATAAGCTGAAGAGAAAATATGAGGACATGCAGAAAGAGATGAGGTCTTCAAGGGATGAACGGTAGGTTCTCCAAGCAGAAAGGAGGTCTATGGAAACTACACAAGAGTGCCTGGAGAGAGTGCAACAAGAGTATCAAGAGCTAAGAGTGGAGAAGGAACAACTGTTGGGAAAAATAGAAGACTTAGAGATTCAAAAGGCCACCTTAGAGGCAAGTGAGAAGCAGTCTCAAGAACAAAAGACAAAAATTCAAGAGCAGATCTCTTCTCTAACAACTGCTCTAGAGGAAGCAAAAGAGCAGCAGGTTAACCTCCAACCTTTTAAAGAACATGTGCTGGCACAAAAGGCCGGGATGCTTCAGCTACAGACCGCCATTTAAGAAGAGAGATGCTAAGTTTTGGAGACTTCCTCTTAGTTTGTTGATAGATCTCAGGACGTCCTGGAAGTCCTGACAGCAAGAATGGAAAGGCTGGAAAATAATGAAGAAACTCCTGCAGAGCTGCCCTCGAAAGATCGACAAGCCCTGAAGTAGGATTACGACTTATTAGAGTTTGCCATAAACATAGTAGAAGATTTCAAAAAATATATTAGAAATACTAAAGGAGCATGCGTAGAATTATTCAGAAAGCTCCTAATTACCTATAACCGGTGCCAAGTAGAAGTTGTGCAGAGACTAGATGTTTTTCCAGACCACAACACATTTGTGGAGATTTTGCAGAAGAGGTATTAAGAGGAGGAAGAAAAATTATAGCACCTTAAGGCCCTCGACCAACAGGTCTTAAGGAATGAAGTATATCATTCCGCCATCAGTGTGCAGCTATTGGAGGATCAGTTGCGTTTGAGTGTGGCCAGAATTGAGGCCATCAAGAACCAAACTGCCAAGTTCGAGATAAACATTCAGATTTTGGAACCTTGCACGTTTGAAGGCATTGCCTCTGAGGCTGTGGCATGGAAGAGATTCCTAAGTACTCAAGCAGGGCCCTCCTTGTGAATAATCATTCACTTTTGTAATATATAACAATTTTGTAAACACTTAAGGAAAGTGAAATTTTTGGGAGACGAAGAGTTGGGAAGCCCAAAAGTCATTTGTGGGCAGCCCAACAGTCTCATCCTTTTGTATAAATATAGAAGACTTAGAGGAAGAAAGGGATTTTTCCCAGTGAGACATGTAAAGCGATATTGTAAGAAGAACTACTTTTTTTTGCAATAAAGAATTATTGTTTGCACGTCGGAGAAAGATTGGTGGGACTTTCAAATGTTATGTTGTGGATTGCGGAAAGATGAACTATTTCGTTTTTTTAGCTTTTTGTCCATTAACTGTGAGATCGTTCTAACTCTTAGAGCCTATGTTCTTGTTTGAATGATTTCTGGTTTATTCTGTGGAATTACCACCATGAATAATGCATGCTGTCCATAAACAATTGGCTATCTGATTGTCTAAATATCTTTAATCGTTCATGTGTTGTAGGAAGGAATATCAGCTATCTGTAATTTCTCTTTATAATGCATGCACAATACACATTACTCATAAATAAGTTACAATTTGGCTCCCCGGGGATAGATAGATAGTTAGTTTTACTTTATTGCTGCATATGTGATTTAGATGCTTGGGAGTTCTAAGACGAGAGGTAAGAACCTGCGCATCACGTTGTGACTACTCCTTGCATCCTTATCACCCTACATTGTTAATTAGGCACGTGCATTTCATACTTTAAGTCAAAGTACAAAAACTTGGTGGACCGGGCCATAACCGGTAAACCCTTTTGTTACTTGACCTACGGTAGTCGGTCCGTAAACCGGACGGATTCCCTACACCAAACAGTCACGGGCTAGTTGGGAACGTTGACTAGGGAGAATCCCTTGCTGTTGTCGCCTGCGAATTTCCAGGCCCCAACAGTTTCTGGCGCTAGAAGGAGGGCCTCCAGTGCATGGCTGGCCGTGGAAACCTATTTTCCCAAGATTACCCCACCAGCAGATATTTGTAAGCTTTTGGCTTAACCCAAGTACTCACAAGCTTTGTTTTTGCCCTTGAAGCAAGTAAGCCTAGTTTCATATTACGGTGTTTCTTACTCAGAGTCCTGTTCATTCACCTTGTTCATGGCTAGTATAAATGTGAATCATCCCAACCCACTGCCAGCTTGGAGAGCTAGATCACCTTTGAACCTCACACCTCATTTGCATAACCTACCTCAAGCTTTTGATAAGCTATTGCCTAAGTTTGATCCCGAGGAAAGGATTGTTGTAGATGACCACTTGCAAAGTTTCTATTTAGCAATAGAAGGGCTAAGGGCTGGGGAGTATGAGGATGTTGTCTGTAGATTATTCCTGCATACCCTTAAAGGAGCAGCAGCATCCTGGTATTTCGGTTTGCCTACAAACTCTATTCCTGATTGGGACACCTTCGAAAGGATTTTCAGAAGTAAATACACAACCCAAAAGACACATGCTTCACTAATGAAGGGTCTTGGTTTTATAAAAAAAGAAAAGAACGAGAAGGTACATAGTTTCACTCAAAGATTTTCAACATATCTAAAGAAATTTTCTGAAACCAACAGACCCTCAGACAAGGTCTTAATTGAATATTATACCTCAGCCCTAGGACCTGAACTAGCCATGTTTTCCAAAATGAAATCCTTACCCACGTTGGTAGAGACTTATGAAGAAGCAGAAAGGGTGGAGGCTGAAAAGGAAAGTATAGAAGACTATCCCAAGCAACCTGAAGAAATAACTATCGGGAGAAGAGCCTTGTTGTTGCAGTCACATGATTTTGAGGGAATGATGAAAATGATTCAGAAACTATCCAATCGAATAATAGATCTGGAGAAATAAAGGGAAGTTCAGAAAACTTACTGAAAAGGAAAGTATAGAAGACTATCCCAAGCAACCTGAAGAAATAACTATCGGGAGAAGAGCCTTGTTGTTGCGGTCACATGATTTTGAGGGAATGCTGAAAATGATTCAGAAACTATCCAATCGAATAATAGATATGGAGAAAGAAAGGGAAGTTTAGAAAACTTATAAAACCCACTACCAAAAAGGGGAGAATAACAACCAATGGAAAATCCCTCCACCAAATTCAGCATCAGTGAATGTAACAGAGGTAGGGGGGGATAATTTCTAAACTTTTCACCAACAACCTCATTCTAAAAAGAAGTGTCCTCAATGGTTAAATTCAATGACATTAGTTATGAATCAGCTGATAGACTCTAAATTGACTAAGGACAGTGGTAAAGATGAAAAGAAAGACAAGAACATAGAGAAACAAGATAATGATACCATGTTTTTATGAGATGGTGTTTCACTTTTCGACACAGAAGAGAGTACTCTTAAATCTAAATACACACCTACAACAACAAAGGACATGGATTTGATGATTAAAGACAATGCAACAATTGCAAAGATTAGGAGGTTGCAAACGAATGTCAAGAGATAGATAAATGCCAATGTTGAAGATAAAACACCTGAAGTTACTACAGTTAATCAGGAAACAGAGCCAATCAATGAGCCTGTCAAACTTGTAGATGTTGATGAAGGGAGCACTGAAAAAACTAAGGAGGTTAAAGAATATGTACCCTCAGAAAATCAGCCGGGAAAAGAAGGCAATTGGGAAGAAAAAGCTAAAACCCCGCCTTTTCTTTTGACCCTAGAAATGTTGAATCATAATGTGCATAATTGCTTAGTAGATTCTGGGTCATCGATGAATGTTATGCCACTTGAGGTTTTCAAAAATATTAATGGACAGCCAGAGCCCACAGCCTGGGAAGTAGTGCAATTAGATAGAACATGTGTCAAAGTAGTGGGAGAAATGAAGAATGTTCTCATACGCTTATCTGCAAATAACAAGATATGTCAATTTATTGACATTATGGTGGTTGATGTACCAGATGGATATGGGCTTATTCTTAACTGAGATTGGTCTACCAGGTTAAAAGGTTATTTTGCTTCAGACTGGTCTCATTTATGGTTACCTCTTAAGGGTACCCCGAATTAGATTAAAATTTTGAGAGAACCTTACATGAAACATACTGTCACTAAGCTGGGGGAAGATAATGAATCTGTTAATTCTGTCCTGGGAAATTATCTAACAGAGCTTAAACTAAGATATCATACCTCAGGAAAGGCCAGTTCTAGAATTGACACTCAGCCTGAGCTCCTTCAACTTCCTCAAGCTAAAAAGGATGACTGTAGACTAGTAGACATGGTTTCGATCTCAAAAATGGTACAATTAGACCATGGATAGGTTTTTGGCCTACACTACAGCCTAGCCCTTTAACTCGTTGGATTGAAGAATTTTTAGGGCGGGCACACATTTTCTTTCCTTTTTGCTTTGTACATAAATAAATTGATATTGTTTTCTTTAATGCTTTGATGTTGTTTTCTTTTTGTTTATTGATTTGATGTTGTTTTCTTTTGTTTTAATGCTTTGTTATTAGTTCTTTAGTTTGAATAAAGAGGCAAACTTTTGGTTGCAATGGAAACATCAGGGTTCTTAGTTAACTGAAATCCTGAGCAAAAGACCGTGCTTTTAAATTATAGAATGTCTTCTAGTAGCAGTGTTCCTAATTGGCCATGCATTCATTGAATCCCTACTTAACCCCTGTAAATAACTCAGAAATTAGAGGTCTGGAATACTATTTCGAGGCTCCATCCATCTCACATCTAAAATGTCCAAGGGAGTGACAGCAAAGGACCCACGGAAAGGAAGCAAGGTAAACAGTATATCATATATAAATGATCCCATGTCATGATTTCAGAAAAGATAAAACCTATCCAGAGTTTTAAAAAAAAAACTCCTTAAAGAAACAATACATATCAAAGCAAAGTATCAAAAGCATGAATTTCAAATTGCCAAAAGTTCCTCTTCGTCCGTGAGATGAAAAGTAAATTCTTCTCTCACACAAAAGGACATTATGGATAGAGGAACTTGAATAAAATTCAGAAAGAAAGGCAGATGGAGGACTCGAAAGAACTAAAGTTCAAATGGCACAAAAGCGCAGTTGGCATGGGAATGAGGAACAAAGGGATAGTGCTGTTTACTATATGTTACAATCCTGTGGTGTCCAAGCTGGAAACTACCTAAGGACAGGTAAAATGAATCTCACTTATTAGGCCTCAAAAGAGTTATTCAAACTTGCAAATATTTCCGATGTTACCATTTCCCAAAGAATGGACTACTTCTAAATGATTTAAA
The DNA here is from genome assembly GCA_001517045.1 of Pseudotsuga menziesii. Lineage (NCBI taxonomy): Eukaryota > Viridiplantae > Streptophyta > Pinopsida > Pinales > Pinaceae > Pseudotsuga > Pseudotsuga menziesii. Next base: position 160,844 of record LPNX010473219.1, read on the forward strand.
TGCATGGGTTGGCCAGCTTAGGAATACAAACATCTAGAAGATTTCAAATTTTATCCAGACAGTCTTGCACTAGGAAGAAGTTAAGTCAGAAATTTGGGGTTCACCAGGTAGTCACCAATTGTTGCAGCTGCAACATTTACCCAAAATTCAAAAATTTCGGGACCCTCCTTTTGCTTATATCGTTTTGATTTTCTTCTTTGATTTGATTTGATGATCCTTCAAGAAGATTTTTTTTCTAGTGCTTAAATTGATCCACCACTTGTTTAAATTTTTCATTGCCTTTGAATGCATTTTCAAATAATTGAATCGGAAGTTTATTCGCTTATTCTCCTGCTGTTGCGAAGAGATAATCCGTTTTAGCTTCGATATTTGCCTTCGATGCGTTTGTCTAAATCAGCTGACTTTTGGTTTCGAGTGGGAACGTCTTGTTATTTCACTCTCCGCAGTTGTGGAAGTCAGACTATGAAGTCTCCCGATTATTGCTTTGACTTTTCAAACCTTGCTCTGTTATTTTCGTCGATCCCTGAGTTTTGGGTTTCCGCCGTTGCGGATGGAAAAGGAACTACGTTTTCGATCTTTTAGTTGTTTTCTCTTTCGATTCGGACCTTATGTCGCGGACGATGATGTCCTTTATGTTCCTGTCGTTGCAGATGCTAAAAGCATTATCCTTCCGATCATACAGTTGATTTCTCCTCCGATGAATACTTTACCTATTGCAGATTGATTTGTCCTTTATGAATACACCGTTGCGGCTCCCTTTTCCACTATGGCTCCGACAATTAGTCTTGCGAAGCTCCGACCCGGTTCTTCTTGCAGATACCCTAGTGGTTTTCCCGCCCGACGTTGCGGAAAGACATATCCTTATGACATCCGATCCGTTTGTCTTCCACCGTCTGATTTTATTTTTCACCCGTCGTTTATGGTTGATTATATATATATGGGGGTTTGTTTTATTATTCTATTGCCATTTCGACTGTCATGATCTGTCGCTCTCATGTGCTGTCGTTCTCTCGAGCTAGCAAAGGACACCCGTTGTCGGTGTACCCGTGTTTCCAGGTGGCTCAACCGTGGAAGCTTGACCGCCTTCTTCCCACTGTTCACGTAGCGTTGCCAGGTAGACTCCTAGTTGCATTATCCCGTTCTGTTCAAGTTTTTGTTGATTTCACTACGGTTAGGTTTTACGGCCGTTTTCCCTTTGCCCCATTGTTTACATATGTATATATTGAGGAGTTTGTAGCGTAACTATTCATGGGGGGGGATTTTGACCCACAGGATAGTATTTTCCCACAACCTTTTTGTTATGCGACCCTGCGCTTAGTGAATAGGGGGGTTTGGTGCAGACAACCGTTACGCTGTCTGCACCAATCTGCTCTGTATGATGATGTTTTGGTAAGGGAATGTTTTTCATGGCCTTCCTGTGGCGTTTGTAATGGTTGCCCCCCCCCTTTTTTTTGTACTACCCGCATCCTCAAACCACAGCCGTATGTCGCCACGCTGTTCTGTGCGACCCGGTTCACGATCGGTCTCGAACCCGAGCCGGTTGGGGGTTATATATCACTGCGTAGCGCTATATTGAACATAGGTTGCATGGGTAGTGTTTCTCCTGAAAACACACCATTAATTTCTTGCATGATTTCCTTTGTTATCCAACGCGGCGCGATGATCATGGCGTCCACAGAGAGCCCAAGGTTTCCTCACTTTAATGTAGGTTTTGTTTCCCCGCTCGAGATTTGTTGATGGAACTGTTTTGGTATTAGACAGTGGTGTTAGCTTGCACATATTTGCTCCATTTAACGAATTTCAGTCATGCTAAACATAAATGAAGTGAAACACTGCACATTATTGTCTCCATGTTTGCAACTTAGTCGAAAATGGCCTAATGATTATAATTTCATATATGACAGGAAGATTTCGAACTCAAAATGGCGAAGAGGCAAAAGAAGAAGGCCCCTGTGGTCGAGGAGGAGCCTGAAGTGGAAGTTATTACCAAAACCGAATACATCTATGAGGACACCAAGTGCATATCTAGTGTAGAACCTGAGTACCAGTGGGGAGAGATATATAGGTTGATCACGTGCCGAGAGGTGCCTGATATGGGCTTGGAAGAAGAAGGCATATATGCCAATATAGAGAGATCTTCACTGATGAATATTGCCACAAGACCAGAGCTTTTCCCATGCTCTGAAATGATTGGTTGGATTTTTCCCCGGGCAGATGTAACCACTATGATCCTAGAGAATGTTGACAAACAAGGCTATGCTGCCTATAGCCCAGGATATGTAGCCCTGGCCTACCACTTGCCAGAAGCACAAGTATTTTTGTCTCATGATTGGTTGAGAAACATTAGAAAGGACCTTGTTGAGACCCTTAAAAGGATGTTGTTGTTTGGAAGACATTCCAGAACCAGGGCAACAGGAGAATATGAAACAGTAAGCTTAAGGGCCCCGTACAGGTTCATTGCCTTAATGCTGAACATGATTTTTGGAAGAGCTCATGGAGAGAGCTTCAAATTAGAATGGATGCCAATTATTTTTTATGTTGCAACCCAGAGGACCATTTTAAACTGGGCCAACATTGTATCAAACAGTCTTTCAGCTTGTATGGCCTCAGCCCTGGGAGGAGTGTCCCAAAAGAGGTTTGAATTCTACATGAGTTCCATACTCGTCGACTGTATATTGTGCAATCAACCTTTCACCAGCCTAAGGTGCATCTGGGATAGGGAGAGGATGCCCGTGTATTCTGCATACAAGCCACTGTGGGCGCACAAATACCACAGTCATTACCAAGAAGTCTGTGAATAGTTCATCATGCCATTGTATACTCTCATTTTTCTAAAGGAATGTGACTGCATGTCGAAAGAGGCATTACAGGTAATTGAGGAGTATGCAGATTATTATTTGACCGAGGATGGCCTCTACTTCAGAATGTTCGGAGGTTCTAGAACACACTCCTTACTGCCCAAATATGCCACTGACCACATCATTCATAACGAGGCAGTTAGGCAAGTCTTCCTGGATGGCATAGGGAGCTTTTTATTTGAGCATAAGAAGGCTTCCTATCCCCCTTTGCCCTTCAATATAGGCAGTTATAAGTTCACCAGAGTGAAGAAAGTAGATGAGTTTGTAGAAGAGTTGGAAAGATTTCATTTTGGTGAGATGCCCTTCCATAGAAATGATTCCCACAGCAAAGTGGCTGAACACTGCAAAGAAAAAAACGCCCATTTCGAATACACCCACCATTGGGATAGAGAAGAATTTGTCTTCTGTAGTGCATTGAAAATAACAGCCTTGAGGAGAAGGTTCAAGAAGAAGATCACCACCAAAGGTGGGAAGGGGGATGAACAAGCAAAAGCCGATGAAGAAGCTAGGAAAAGAGATGAAGAATCCCAAATATTGGCACAAGAGGCTGCAGGGTGGCTATAGGGAGAAGAAGAAGAGAAAAGAAGAGCTGCGCAAGAGGCAGCCAAAAAAGCAGAGGAAGATGCGAGAATCTAAGAAGAAGAAAAGAAAAGGAAGCTTGATGAGGAGCTTCAGAAACAAGAAGCAGGGAGTCTAAAGCTGACTCAGACAGAGACAGAACAGTCAGCCTCTGACACAGCTGGCAGTCAGACCCAGAACGTGGAAAACCCCAAGGTTCAGGACCCAGAAGTACCTGCTGCCAGCACACCTATGGTCCCCACACTTAAATTGGTCCCCTTTGAACAGAAGGTAGGGGAAGAAATCGTTGATTTTAATACTGTTTTCTATGACAGGGAGACAAAGAGGATAGTGAAGAGAATGGAAAGGAAGATTGAAACAGGAGGTCTGTCTGGAAATATGATAACGGATACACCCGTTGTATTTGGAACATACCGAGATCCCAGATTCACCATTAGAGCAGGAGTTGCATTGATCCACGCTTCGGAGGATAATGTGGACAAAATCATGACAGATCTAGAGCAATCCAAGAAGTCTTCCTCTCAGCTGAAAGACACATTAAGAAAGGAGAGAGAAGAAAACAGTAAGCTGAAGAGAAAATATGAGGACATGCAGAAAGAGATGAGGTCTTCAAGGGATGAACCGTAGGTTCTCCAAGTAGAAAGGAGGTCTATGGAAACTACACAAGAGTGCCTGGAGAGAGTGCAACAAGAGTATCAAGAGCTAAGAGTGGAGAAGGAACAGTTGCTGGGAAAAATAGAAGACTTAGAGCTTCAAAAGGCCACCTTAGAGGCAAGTGAGAAGCAGTCTTAAGAACAAAAGACAAAACTTCAAGAGCAGATCTCTTCTCTAACAACTACTCTAGAGGAAGCAAAAGAGCAGCAGGTTAACCTCCAACCTTTTAAAGAACATGTGCTGGCACAAAAGGCCGGGATGCTTTAGCTGCAGACCACCATGGAAGAAGAGAGATGCAAAGTTTTGCAAATAGACAGCCGATTAGAGGAAATTTTGGAGACTTCCTCTTATTTTGTTGATAGATCTCAAGACGTCCTGGAAGTCCTGACAGCAAGAATGGAAAGGCTGGAAAATAATGAAGAAACTCCTGCAGAGCTACCCTCGAAAGATCGACAGGCCCTGAAGCAGGATTACGACTTATTAGAGTTTGCCATAAACAAAGCAGAAGATTTCAAAAAAGCTGTTAGAAATACTAAAGGAGCATGTGCAAAATTCTTCAGAAGGAACCTAATTACCTATAACCGGTGCCAAGCAGAGACTAGATGTTTTTCCAGACCACAACTCATTTGTGGAGATTTTGCAGAAGAGGTATCAAGAGGAGGAAGAAAAAGTACAGCACCTTAAGGCCCTCGACCAACAGGTCTTAAGGAATGAAGTAAATCATTCCGCCATCAGTGTGCAGCTTTTGGAGGATCAGTTGCATTTGAGTGCGACCAAAATTGAGGCCATCAAGAACCAAACTGCCAAGTTTGAGATAAACATTCAGTTTTTGGAACCTTGCATGTTTGAAGGCATTGCCTCTGAGGCTATGGCATGGAAGAGATTCCTAAGTACTCAAGCAAGGCCCTCCTCATGAATAATCATTCACTTTTGTAATATATAACAACTTTGTAAACACTTAAGGAAAGTGAAATTTTTGGGAGACGAAGAGTTGGGAAGCCCAAAAGTCATTTGTGGGCAGCCCAACAGTCTCATCCTTTTGTATAAATATAGAAGACTTAGAGGAATAAAGGGCTTTTTCCCAGTGAGACATGTAAAGCGATATTGTAAGAAGAACTACTTTTTTTTGCAATAAAGAATTATTGTTTGCCTGTCGGAGAAAGATTGGTGGGACTTTCAAATGTTATGATGTGGATTGCGAAAAGATGAACTATTTCGTTTTTTCATCTTTTTGTCCATTAACTATGAGATCGTTCTAACTATTAGAGCCTATGTTCTTGTTTGAATGATTTCTAGTTCAGTCTGTGGAATTACCACCATGAGTAATGCATGCTGTCCATAAACAATAGGTTATCTGATTGTCTAAATATCTTTAATCGTTCATGTGTTGTAGGAAGGAAAATCAGCTATTTGTAATTTCTCTTTATAATGCATGCACAATACACATTACTCATAAATAAGTTACAATTTGGATCCCCAGGGATAGATAGATAGATAGATAGATAGTTAGTTTTACTTTATTTCTGCATATGTGATTTAGATGGTTGGGTGTTCTAAGACGAGAGGTAAGAACCTGCGCATCACGTTGTGACTACTCCTTGCATCCTTATCACCCTGCATTGTTGATTAGGCACGTGCATTTCATACTTTAAGTCAAAATACAAAAACTCGGTGGACCGGGCCGTAACCGGTAAACCCTTTTGTTACTTGACCTACGGTAGTCGGGTCGCAAACCGGACAGATTCCCTACACCAAACAGTCACGGGCTAGTTGGGAACGTTGACTGGGGAGAATCCCTTGCTGTTGTCTCCTGTGAATTTCCAGGCCCCAACATATTGTTGACTAATTTTGGAGTTTCGAGCACCAGCACAGCATGTAGCCGTAGCAGTTGGGGTTGGAGACAGTGGCTTCAGCTAGCGGGGGTTTGGCAGTGAGATATCTTCCCTATTCTCTTATTGGGATAGATCATCCAGGTTTATCCACAACATCCATCATATACTTCAATATTCATATATACAGCACATTCTGAAGGGTTATTAGAGGATCCACATTTTGCAGCCGGAACTACCGGGGAAATCATAGAAGGATTCGTTGGGACCACAAAACCCAATATTTCCTTCGCATTTCAGCTTCCTCTTTTGCAATAGGCCTATCCTACGGCATACAATGATTATCCGCCATCGGTTTGCTCACCTGGAGCAACTATAAACCAAACAGAGCAGTTGGGGGGCGTGAGCAGCAAAACTGCCAATAAATTTGCTAGGGCACTTAGAGGTAGCCAAACTTCCACATGTGTCAATCCATCTCTCTGGCATCATTAGATGGACAACATCATAAATTTTCATCCCGATCTGACCTCTCCTCCTACAAAACGTCACCTTCAGTCTGGAGGGTGCTTACGGTACTGCGGGGTGGTAACACCAAAGGAAAGGAGCACTACTAGACCACCTACCTAGATCTTTATGCATGCAGCTATCTCTAGAGTCATTATCATCCGGGATATTAGTGGTAAGTGTTAATTTCTATCTGCAAACCCTAACCCTAATTCAACTACATTTTAGGGCCTTTTTGCATGGCAAGTTTCAATGCCCAATTATTTCATAATTTTGTATGAGATTGAATCTACGACTCATCACTATAGTAGAACATTAGAGAATATCAATATTTGGGGCATTCTCAATTATCATGTGTTCCCATCCATGGCACAGTATCACTGCTACAATAAATGTTGTCTCCTTTGTGAATTGAAGAACTTGTAGAAAGGGTTGAAGAAGTGTGAGAATGATGTGATAGAAACATGGAACATGACTCTTTTGGCACTACGATGGAATCATATGAAAGAAGGATTCAGGCACCAATTGAAATGGAATAATAGGTTAGGGACCATTTTGCTATTGAAATTGGGGAGAACATACTCAAACTAAGAGAGTGGGAATCATATTTTTGTGCCTTCGTGACTATGTACCAGGGGAAGCAAGTGGAGATCATCGTGCTACTATTGTGTCTTTGTAGTCTTTGGTAGTATGCATAGTGGCCCACCTCAACACTCTTATGGTATCTCCTCCACCCAATGTTATGGACACCTCTATGGATTTTGTCTCCTCTCACCTAGGTGGTACCTCTGTGGACTATGTTGGTGTCCATCCCGTGCATGCTATTGGAGCCTCATGATTGGACCATTTGGTTCCCCTTGTCATCATGGCTATTGATACATGAATATTTTACAATATAGGTGGGTTTGAATGTCGGTGCCTACTTTAGGACTAGTTAATATCTTAGCATTTCATATATTGTATTTAGTTATTTCCATTTTTTGTTTTTATTAGGAAATTACGTTAAGAAGTACATTTTGTATTATGTGTTTAAGTGTTTTTTAACAATAATTGTAATTATTTTTTGAATGAAACATACAAAATGAAAGTTTCAAGTGTGAGGTGAGGGAAGCATGTATGTGCAGTTCGAATTCTAATTGTGAAAGTTGGCAGACCTATTGTGAAGTTTTCAATTGCAAAGAGAAAAAAGGACTTTTCTAAGGATGTGTCTAGATCCCCAAAAGATATTTAAGTTTGGTATTTGCAAATATCTAATGGGAGAAAACAAACCTAGGATAGGTACTCCCACTTTTTTCTAGTAGTATAGCTCTAAAAGTACGAGCTAACCATGTTATCAAGTTCATTGCCACTTCTATTGCTTGACCCGACCACCTTCTTTCCACATCATGATTAGCTACCCTTTTACCACAAACTACTTTATGTAATTATTTAAGCCAGACACACAAAAAAACATTGGATCTCATCACACATATGTCTAAACAATGCTTCGAGTGAGACCTTCCTCCTCTCTAGGAGGACCCACATGGTAGATTCTCATAAAAATAAAGCAAGATTTACAATAACTAATAGTGATAGAATATCCCCAAATAACCTCAAAGTTAGGGAAAAGGATGAACCCAGACCAATACGTAGGCGATAATTGAACCTTTGGAAAAGGGAATGCTCATGTCTATCTTCCAATTTCTAATCCCTAGTTGTAAGGTTATTCCACGACCATTTTAACATAAATCCTAATTCGTTTAAAAGTGAAAAAAGGATAAATGATTGAGCAAGGAGAATGCCTTCACTGAAAAAATGAAACTAAGCTTCACTATTAGGATATGTGGATAAATGATATTACAATACAATGAGACTAAAAATACTAAAAATATTCCTTGATAAGAATAAAAAGACCCATCTTGAAGATTAACAGGGAAAATTGATTGGGATTACGATGCATGCAAAACCTTTGTGGGGTCTAAGTATATTCTATTATGACACAAATTTCCCAAAATATCATAAATAGACACAAAAGAGTAATCCACGCCTTAATAATGAAGAAACTAGATTAATAACAAGCCTCTTTGAAGGGGAAACCTCCTTATACAATGTACTAAATACAAAGACAAGATGAAATGAGATAATTCTAAACTGGATCTCCTTAGTAAATATATAGGAGATAAAGGGTCCACTTGCAATTCTAGAGCCTCCATAATTACAATTACGATCCTAGTCGGCTAAAAAAAAAAATACTAATATGATGTATAGTCAAAATATATAGGTATTAACATCTCCCTCCCATTGAAACAAGTGTTGTCCTCAACACATGATTAACTACAACTGTTCCTGCATGAAGAGATCATCTTCTCATGTTGTTTATTTTATTGACAAGTCCTTCAACTTGATGAGGTACTTAGTAATTGCTCGATTTAATAGCTTCTTGATCCTTTTATTAATGATTGTTTCATGTTCTAGTATTAATTTCCCTTCTTCATTAATCTATGATAAAATAGTTTAGACTAGGATCTTGTCACTAATTAGTTTTTTTTGTAAATAAACATGGAAGAATGGATGTACACATGAAGTTGCTAGTAACTCCAATTTATAAGACATACTTCCAATCCGTTGCAACACCTTATAGGGACCATAGTGCTTCAACGCTACTTTGTTGTCCTTCTTTTACTTCTTCAATGACATTTGCTTATATGGTTGTGGCCTCAAAAATGCCCAATATCCCACTTCAAATTGCCTTTCACTATGATTCTTTTATTCTTGTTGTTTCATCCTATTTTGGGCTATAACCAAGTTATCCTTCAATAATTGGAAAACTTCTTGTTGGTTCTCTGTGTGGTCCTCCACTGCTTGAACCTTAGTTGTATCTTTCAAGGATGGCATGACATAAGTAGGATGATACCCATAAAGTGTCATAAACAATGAAATTTTTTATGAAGTATGGAAATATATTTTGTACCACCATTCTACTAAGGGAAACCACTCGACCCATTAATTTTATTTTTCAGAGGAAAGCAATGAAGACACCCTTGTAATCATTTATTCACGATATTAGTTTTCCTATTAGATTGAGGATGGTAAGAGGAGTTGTTAGTCAACAGAGTGACCAAACAAGAAAATAATTCCTTCCAAAAATTACTAATGAAAATTGGATCTCTATCACTTAAAATAATCTTGGGGGTTCCATGTAGCTTCCGAACTATTTCCTTGAATGTCATAGATATTGTACTTGCTTTTAAAGGATTAGAAAGATAACATAAATGGGCATAGTTTGTGAGCCAATCCACCACTACCACAATACCAATATTTCCTTGTGAATTTGGTAAACCTGTGATAAATTCGATTGATAAATCTTTCCAACGCGGACTTGGTTTGGGTAATGGTTGTAAAAGACTTGCTATCTTGATTGTCTCACCTTTCTTTTGTTGACAAACCAAACATTCTGCTACAAAATTTTGGACATAATTTTTTAACACCTTCCCAAAATAAATCCTTCTTGATCATGTGGTATGTTTTCAAGACCCTTAAATGTCCTCCTATAGGAGAAGTGTGCAATTCCAAAAGGATTTTCTATTTGAGTTGAGATATTTTACAAAAATATAGGCACTCTTGGTACCATAATGAATCAATCTTCCACACAAATTTATCTAGTGAATTGGGGTCCTCTTGTAGTTGTTAAATAATCTTACATGCCTTTTGGTTGTGTTTCCGTTATGTCCTTAATTCTTCTATCCAATCATATTGAATAACGGAAACATCATAAAGTAAGCCCTTAAAGTCATCTTCTTTTCTTGAAAGTGCATAGGCTACCACATTCTGCTTTCCTTTTTTGTATATAATTTCAAAGTCACAACCTAACATTTTTGTAACCCATTTTTGTTTCTTTTATGATGATAATCATTGTTTCAGGAAGTACTTAAGGCTGTTATGATCCGTTGTTACCTTGAAGTGTATTCATAATAGGTAAGGACATCGTTTCTTAATTGCATGTAGTATTCCCAACATTTCCTTTTTAAAAAAAAATTTAAGTAAGTTTTTTCCTTTAATTTGGAAACTTTAAAAGGAAAGGGACCTTCCTTCTTGCACTAAGACTACATTAATTTCATTCCCCAAGGAATTACATTCCATAATAAAGGTTTTTTCTGAAGTTAGATGTGGCTAATACAAGAGTTGTACATGTAGCCACTTTAAGTTTTTAAAAATATTTGGTTTCTTCTTGAGTAAATGAGACTACCTCTTTTTAAATAACCTTGTTATAGGTGTTGGTATTTGGCCATAATTCATAATGAACTTTAAGTATTAGCTTGTCAATCCTAAGAATCCTCTAAGGTTATTCAATGTTGTAGGGATTTCCCATTCCATGATAACCTTAATTTTGTTAGGATCCACTTTGATTCCTTCACGAGATACAATATGACCCAAATATTCCACTTACTGAACCCAAAAGGAACAATTAGAAGGTTTAACATATAGTTGGTGTTCCTCCAACAATTTTAATATGTTCCAACATGTTGTACATTATCTTCCCAAGATTTGTTATAGATAACTATGTCATAAAAAATACTAACACAAATTTTCTAAGGAATGGTTTAAATATAGAATTCATCAAACTTTGAAATGTGGAAGGCATATTGGTAAGGCCAAATGGAATCACCAAAAATTCATAATGACTTTGATGTGTTTTGAAGGTTGTTTCTGGAATGTCTTCTTTCCTCATTTTGATATGATGATCTCTAGAACGGACATACAATTTGGTAAATAATTTTTCTCCTTATATGTCATCATGACTGGAATAAGAAACTTATATTTAATTTTCATATTATTGAGGTCTCTATAATTTGGACACATATGCCACGGCCCTTCCTTTTTCTGAATCATCACCACTAGTGAAGTGTGAGGACTTTGTCTAGGTTGAATGATTAATGCATCTAACATCTCTTCAACCAATTCTCAATATCACTTTTTTATGCATATGGCTACCTGTAGGTGTGCTGCACCTTTTTGGGAAAACTAGGCACACTATACAAAAATTTTCAAAGAGTATTCAAAACTTTGACATTGAAAACATTATTTATCAAGGCCCTCATTGACAATGGATTTCACATTGACTCCATGGATATGAGACAACCGGGGAAGCTCAAGGGAAGTGGTATTAGATTATGATAGGATTGAAATATTGATATATGTGACTTCTTAATGTGGTTTTCCTAAGTAATTTTTACAAACATTTCACACAACTTCTCCTCCAATACTTTGTCTAGATTCGAATCTAGGAAAAAATAATAAACTAGTCTTTCTTGGTTTCGTTCCAAACACCACCGAACCTTTCCAAATTTATTATGGGAGTAACCTATGGGAATTAAAACATCCTAAAATATCTCATTCATTCAATGGTCAAATCATAAAAATCATTTTGACATGTTATCCAAGTTTGCACAATTTTGTCCAATTTCTAGCTTTGGACTAGTGAAACCCCAAGTTGATCCAAATGCGCCAAAATGACTTCAAATTATGTATATATTGAATTTATGGATCTTATGAAATCCTAATAAATATTATTAATTATTATACACTTTCCAAATACTTCTGCAACTTGCTTTTGACCCTAGGGAAACAAAGACAAAAAGATTAGGAAAATCGATGTTAAAACCCCCATGGGTAGATGATATTTTTGGCTCTCCAAATGCAGTACGACCCTCCCAAATTTCATAAAAGAGTATGGGGATACATATAAAACATTAATTAATTTCATTATTCATGATTTTTTAAGCTCTTCAAATTTATTATGAGGTGCATAATCTGTATGGTAACTTTCATGGAAATTGTTTATGGGGAGATTTCATTACTAGCTTAAGTTTGACACATAAATAGTAGAATAAAAGGTTCATATAGTAACATGAAATATAATTTCCATATACAAAATAAAAATATATGTCCCAACAACATTAAACATCAGATAAATTCCTCATACAAAACTGATATAAAATTCTTTCAAGCTTGAAGCCAAATTCATGGAAACTAGTTATTCAAGAGCATGGGAATGCAAGCCTTTCACACATGGATTTCTTATATTTCGAATTACAGAGAATACATACATAATATTACAGATCAATACATCATATACCAAATATTTTCAATCAAATAGACTCAGCCAACCAGAAGCACCACTCCAACAAGTGTGCCATCACATGAGAGCATGAGGAATGGTGAAGTAGGAATGAGAGAAGAGGGAGATAGATGAGAACTAGAACTGTATGGAACTTAAACCTACAACTAAAAAAAATTCATTCATATCCAATGATATTTATTAATGGCCTCTCCATCAACCAACTTGGAAAGGAATCCAACTCCCTCAAAATTGGTTCACAAGCAGGGAGAGTGAACACTCATCGTGCAATAGACAAACAAAATATCTCCAAAATCCAAAGGTCAATTAAAAAATTATCAAAATGCTCCCGCTTGGTGGATATTTTTAGCCATGCCATGTCATATTTGTCATATGTCTGCAATTAGGTATGAATTTTTCATATGTGTCATAGAATCTTTCATCATTTGTTGTAATAGAGTTCATGGAATCTCCTTCCAAGTGGAACAAAATGTCTTCCTAATATATTCCTTTTCCATGGGAGTTACTCTCCTCTCCTAATTCAAATTACTTGGCTCATGCTAGGATATGTGACAACACATCAACCCCCAAGGATGATACATTTCCCTTAGGTTCGAATTTGGATGAATATCATTCCAAGTGTGCGGGGAATCTAGTCACCCAAAGGATCCACAAGCTTCCAAGTGTCTTCATGAACCAATGCCACCTTATTTTATTAGAATTTATTATTTATGTGACCCATTTAAATGTGAATATGATAAAATAAGTTCCTTTTGTGTCCCATAGCTCCCTTATTACAAATTTTATGCCTCCACCTCAAACTAGGGAACTAGTAGGTTGGTGTAACATTGTTTGCAAGTTGTCTTATTTGGATGGGGACATGACAATAGGGTCTTATGCTAGGTGGCACGTCTTAGTTGCGAGTGAATATATTGGTCATGATCTCGAACAAGTGAAATACTTTTAGGTATCTCTCTCAATACCTTGGAATGTTTTTCAATAACTTGTTGGAGATCCACTGGAATAGAGAGTATAGATGCTTTAACATCTAGTGATCAGAATTGTACAATTACTCCATGCTGTCCCTTTTTCAAAATTTCATCATGTTGTTAGAGCTTATCACTTTAGAGGGTTTATTGGAAATATTTTTGTCATTGATGTCAAAGGAAAGGATATATTGTTTACATTCATGCCAAAAACATGGGAGACTACAAATAGAGATTGCAAGATGAATATTGTTGGAAATACGGTTTTTGGATGACAATAATGGATACCCTATCTTTGAAGAAATTTTTACTCTAAATACCTAGCTTAAATTGGAGTATAGGTTACATGGTTGGAATCTTATTATAATAAATTTCCAATGGTATATGGAACTCCCTATAACTCCATAGGAATGATGAAATATGAAAGAATTTGTAAAGTCAACCCTATAAGAATGTTAGGTCATCCCTGTTAGGATATTGAACAATGTTAGGTCATCCCAAAAGCTGATTCAAGAACAATATAAATAAGTGGAGCTCTCTCCACATTTTTTTAATTTAATTACCCACTCATGGAGCTTTGAAAAAGGTGTGCACTTGTAGAAGAGGAAGGTCTTCTAGGGCTTGAAGATGGATTTGAAGGTGTTTTCTAGGTTTTGAAGGTATTCTTGGCGAAAATATCTTAAAGGTTTTTCTTAAGGTTTATAATGTGGTCAAAGGAAGAATATGCACCTAATTATGAAGAGGAAGATATGTTTTCTTGCAAAATTTGAATTGCATAGATGTTTACTTACAGAAGTTGAAAATGTTTTTGTGTAGAAGTTGAAGACTACCCAAAAGTTACACAGAAGTTGAATTTGGAAAGAATTTGAATCACACTAGTACATATGACTCAAAATTTCCACAAAATATTGCCACAAATAAGTTCAAATCAAATTTTCATGGATAAACAGATACAAATTTTGAAAAAAAAAGTTATGGCCCCTGATAATTGTCACTATAGCGAAGAAAATTACATTTCGTCGCTATCGCAACAAATCTTCATGGAAATAGAGATGAACAAAAGGTTCTTCACTATAGAAACAATAATCTTAACACATGCAACATCAACAATCATGAGAGTAACGATCATTGACTTTTTGTTATTGTTGAAATTTGATCGTTGTGCATTTTTGTTGGAACCGTCGTGATCATTGATCTATAAATGCATGTTCTTAAGACATATTTCAAAAAATTATTTGCTATAGTTGCAACCATTTTTCTATTGATTGTTCGATCTGTGATTTGAAGAGCCTACTAGTTTAACACATCGAAATTTCGATCTCCTTTAGTTTTTAGGTTAGTCACTTTTTTAATTAATTTTCTCCTTTAATGTCTAGGGCTATACATGAAGTGAGTAGACTATTCATTTTCTCCTCAATAGTAATTCCTATATATATTTGTCGCTTAGAATTTGATAGATACACATGGTGATCTATTTTTAAAGACTATGTGGGGACATTTACTAATTAGTTTTTTCACTTTCCATGTCACGTCCTTTAATTTCTTGTATCCTTTAATATATATATATATATACTATATTCAATTGGCTTATATAATATTGGTTGGGTTTTTTTGGTTCTTATAGGCTATTAGAATGTCAAATAAATATACTTGGGAAGAAAATAATAAGAAGTATGTTGATATTAAGGAAACATTGGAGGCGAAGGGTGATAGAAAGTGTTATTTCCCTTGCAATAGTTGCAGGGGTTTGCCAACGAGAAGAATTTTAAGAACAATAACTGAAAAACATTGTAAGGAGAAGGGGCATGCTGAAAGGGGGTATGAATATTGTCTTTTGGTAAGACGTTATTCATTACATAATGTAATTCTTGTAATAGTATTGATCACGTATTCACAAAATGTTTTATTATTTTAAGTATATGTGTTGTATATTATACACTAATGTTATTACATTGTTTGTAAATATAAATACAATGCCCCCAAAATGTCGACCGCTAGAGAGCTATTTTCCACATAATAGTAGAAATACTACTTTACAAGGTGATGAACATGGAGATCAAAATATTGAAGATCGATTTCTTAATGATCCTATGGAGGAAGATGATGTTATTGATACAAATGATGAATATGAGATATATAGATTGATCCAAGACACATTTGCTCCATTGGATGAGGACAACCTCCATGATATTCATGATGTTCCTATACTCGAGAAGTCCCAAGAACCTCTTTATGAAGGCTCAACAAAAAATATTCTATATGCTATATTGTTATTGGTGAACTTGAAGGTTTTGAATGGTTTATCAAACACTTGCTTCACACAGCTCCTAAGGTATGTAGTGTATTAATTGCATCTTCACATGGTATGAAAAGTTGACTATTGTCTTATATTTTTAGTTTTAATTAATTCGTAAATTAGGGAAAAGGCATTATTTATTATTTAAATTGTTTACATTTCATTTTTTTGTCAATGTTTCATATTGTTGGGTGAATTTCTATTACCATCATCAAATAATTTACCACACACATGTCGAGAGGTATTCTTGATTATGAAAGAAATTGAAGTATCAAGCTATTAATGCATGTCCAAATGATCATATTAAATATTATAGAAAATACGCATCAGAAAACAAATTCCCACAATGTGAACTTGGTAGATATCAAACTGATCAAGTAATAAAAAAGGTGTTTCTCAAATTTCTTCATTATATTCCTATAATTCCACTTTTCCAATGATTATTTAGGTGCCAAAGTATAGCACACTTTATTTATTACCATGCAAAGAACATAAGTAAATGTGGTGTTCTTCGAATTCCTGCAGATGGTTCCGCATTGAAGAACATAAAAGAAAAATGGAAATTTTTTAAAGATGAACCTCGTAATGTTAGACTTTCATTGGAAGCTGATGGTTTCAATCCAATTGGTAAGCTTCATTCTACTTACTCAGTGTGGCACATTTTCATCATAAACAATAACCTTCCTCCTTGGATGTCGATAAAGAGAGAGCACACAGTATTGGCAATGATTATTCCAGGTATTTTTTGAAAGTAATTATGTTATTTCATTTCTTTGTTTCATTCCTGCTTGAGAAGACCTTTTATATATGGGGGCACATAACTAAATAACATTGTATGTTGAATTGAAAAGGTAAGTACCAAGTTAAAGATATGAATGTATATATTGAGCCTCTTATCGACGAGCTATTGAAGTTATGGGTTGGCATCACTATGTATGACATCTCAAGACCAATAGGGAAGACACAATTTCAGTTCCATGGAATACTTGCATGGACAATTCATGAATCTCCCGGGTTAACACATTTTTGTGGTATGTAACTTTCTCTTGCACTTTAAAATTATATGTTTTTAAGGTAAATATCATGCATTATTATTTAAATTAATAATCTTTTGATGCTATAACATTAATACATATATCTTTCAGGTCTTCAAACAAAGGGAAAATTTGCATGTGTAATCTGTGGTCCTAGGATAAAATATCAACGTTCAAGAAGTTTACAAAAGGAGGTGTTTGATGAGTATGGGAACTTCCTCCCCAAGAACCATAGGTATCGAACTACCAAGAAAACAAATTCAATGGAAAAGAAGAGAATGGAAAGAAACTACAAAGAGTGACACCTCACTTATGGAAGTTGGAATATAATAGAAATCGTCGAGGTATGCAAATTGTATGTGTAGCATATAAATATGTAATATTATGAATTTTATTTTTTTTACTGAATTTTCTCTACCATGGGTGTCATGAATTATTGTTAATGTGTTTTCATTTATGTTTAATGAATGTCGTTAAGGCGTGAATGGGATTCCACAAGGAATTAAGAGTTATCACATATAATTCAATAGGTTTCCTTATTATGAGCACTTACAAATAGCTCATTTGTTTGATATAATGCATATCGGGAAGTATGTAACAGAAATGATTCGACGAATCTTAGATGGAAGGACTGACAAAGATAAAATTGGAAAAAATTGTAGTGACATTGCAAAATCCAATCACGCATTGCAAAGTGTAATTAATTCCAATGTTAGATATGGGGACTAAAATTTTAGTCTTTTGTGGTTATTGACAGAGCAACAAAGCAATGCTATAAAAGAGGTCATTCGGAAAATAAGTTTTTCGACGAGGTTTTCCTCGAACATACAAAATATCTTAACGAAAAAGGTCCTTTTGGTGGTGTTAAAACTCATGATTTCCATACATTCATTAAGGTAATTATTTACGTATATAATTTCCATTTAGTACATCTTTTTAGTATTTGTCGTCTCTTATTTGGAAATAAATAATGATATTCTTTTTGTTACAGTACATCGTACCTATATCTCTCCCAAATAGCTTTGATGACAACATAAAACAAGTTATATATGATTTTGATAAATACATGAGGTAAGTAATAATTTATATGCATGAAAATGTTTGTTTACTTTATTGCATGGCTTATTGGCATATTGTGTTTTAGATGTTGTAACTTTATTATGTATGCCTCAATCTTGTTGATCCCTATTATTTTCTTGCATCATTTGTGGGTGGCTTTCATCTAAATAAATCCATAAATAAGATATTAGGTATTGGAAGAGAGAAATTCCTTGTCTAATGTGTGAAATACAAAAGTATTTACCTCCAGGATTTTTCAATGCATAAGAACACTATCTCATACACCAAGTTGAAGAGATTGAATTGTGTGTACCTATACACACAAGATCAATGTAGATGGTGGAAATGCATTTGAATACATTGAAGGGTTTTGTTTGAAAAAGAGCACATCCTGAGGGTTCTATTATGCAGGGTTATATGGTATATCAATCCATGGTGTACATTAGTTAGTATCTTCCAAATTTAGAAAAAATATCGATTTTCCTTGCATTTGGCATGCCAAATCCTTCAACAAATTTGAAGGGGAGGTCTTGTTCGGGAAAGTTAGAATGAGGAAAGTGAAAGGTATTTATATGGTGTAGATTTAATTTATTATATCATTATTTTTTTCAATTTCACACACACACACACACACACACACACATATATATATATCTTACTCATGTAATTTTTATTATTCCATCAATATCTTATTTATAATTCTTAATTTTTATTTTTCCATATAGTTGGTCGCAAGTGGGATGCACGACATTTATACATTGCAAAAAATCTTGATTGGATGGAGGAATGGATAGAATGATTTACATAATTCTATGGTACGTTATCATGGGAAGGGGTGAGTAAATTTATTAAAATAGTGCATTGTCATCGAGAAGAATATACCAATGAACTTATGCTAATGGAAAATTATTTAGCATGTGGTTTAAAAGATAAAAAGGCAAGTATATTTACCCTGCTCATTTTTTCGTTATCTCCCATTATATAAATGTATTTGTTTTGTTTATTTCTTCTTATATATTTATTTACTAAGTCAAGAATGATGTAGTTGATACACCACAAGGCTATGTGGTGGGATGGTCATAAATTTCGCATCAAAAATTTGGATGACAAGAAGAAAACATTTGATTATGGGATAATTGCAATTTTTCAAGTCACTAATGTTTCCTCTAGAAGTGACAAGCATCCAAAAGTATATGAAAATAGGTACTATAGTTATTTGGAAGATATAATTGAGTGACTTTAATTCCTTTAAAATAGTTATGTTTGAGGTCAAATGGTATAGGCTACAAATGAATTAATTTGATCCCAAAAGAACTATTATTGAGCATGCCAATGGATTTACCATGGTTAATACAAGGGGACTTGAACCAGGTATAGATCATTATGTTCTTCCAATTCAATGTGAGCAGGTATTTTACTCGGAGGTTCCAGGTAAAGCAGGTTGGGCATACATTGTTAGATATGATCCAAGAGGAAGACCAATCAAGTATAATGCAGAGGAAGAAGAGAATGTTGAAGAAGAAGGTGATGGAGATAAGGAGCAGTTGGCCACCCTGGATGTGTCAGATGAAGAATCCGATTAAGAAGTTGATCATCCAAATGCCTTAGAATATGATGCAGTACTCATTGATGATATTAATGATGAATATATAACCAAAAATTACATTGATGATGATGTTGATGTGAGCGATCCTTTCAACAATAGTGATTCTGAACCAGACGATGATATAGATGTTGAGTCAGATGAAGAATATTATGATGATAATATTGATGATGAGTCATCATCATCAGTGTTATGATCATCAACATCATCATTATCATCATCATGATGTTCATCCTCATCATCATCATGTTCCTCATTTTAATAATCACAATCATCACCATATTCATATTTACGATCATCAATGGTATCATAATCATCATCATCAACAATGGTATCATCACAATCATCGTTATATTCATCCTCACAGTCATCATGGCTAACATCATCATAGTCATCATCATCACCATCATCATCACCATCATCATTGTCATTATGATCACCATCAGCCTCATCATCATCATCGACATCACCATCATCCTCATCCTCATCATGGCTAGCATAATCATCATCATCATCGCCATCATCATCACCATAATCATCGTCATCATCACCATCATACTCATCTTCATCATCGACATCCCCATCATCCTCATCCTCATCCTCATCATCATCATTATGTTCATCCTCATCATAATCATCATTATGTTCATCCTCATCATCATCATCATCATCGTCACCAATGTTATCATCATTGTCATCATCATGTTCATCCTCATTAGAATAATCACAATCATCTTCATCTTCATCTTTATGATCATCAATGGTATCATAATCATCATCATCATCAATGGTATCATCATAATCATCGACATATTCATCCTAATCGTCATCATGGCTAGCATCATCATCATCATCACCATCACCATCACCATCATCATCACCATCATCCTCATCACCATCGTTAACATATCCATCCTCATCCTCATCATAATCATCATCATATTCATCCTCATCATCGTCTTCATCATCATCATCATCATCATTGTGATCATCACCATCATCATCGACGTCGCCATCATCCTAATCACGATGTTCATCCTCATCCTCATCATCGTCATCAATGTTATCATCATCGGCATCATCATCCTCAGCATGATTTTCACATCATCATCATCATGTTCATCCTCATTAGAATATTCGCAATAATCAACATCTTCATCTTTATGATCATCAATGGTATCATAATCATCATCAACAACATCATCAATGGTATCATCATAATCATTGTTATCTTCATCCTCATTGTCATCATGGATAGCATCATCATTATCATAATCGTCTCCAGCATCATCACCATCGTCATCATCATCATCATCGATTCACCATCATCATCACCATCATTCTCATCATCATCATCGACATCACCATCATCCTCATCATCATCATTGTCATCTTCATCCTCATCCTCATCATCGACATCTTCATCCTCATCATCATCATCATTAACATCATCATCATCATCATCATCATCATCATCATCATCTCCATCATCATCGCTATCATCATCATCATAATCACCATCATCATCACCATCATCCTCATCACCATCATCCTCAGCATCATCGTCATCATCATGATATTCATCCTCATCATCATCGTCGTCATCAATGTTATCATCATCATCATGAATTTCATCCTCATAATCATCATCATGTTCATCCTCATTAGAATAATTGCAATCATCAACATACTCATATTTATGATCATCAATGGTATCATAATCATCATCATCATTGTCATCAATGGTATCATCATAATCATCATCATCTTCATTCTTATCGTCATCATGGATAGCATCATCATCATCATCATCATCACCATCATCATCATCATTGGCATCATCACCATCATCATCGTCATCATCACCATCATCATCACCATCATCCTCATCATCATCATTGATATCACCATCATCATTGTCATCAATGTTATCATCATCACCATCATGTTCATCCTCATTAGAATAATCATAATCATTAACATCTTTATCTTTATAATCATCAATGGTATCATCATAATCATCGATATCTTCATCCTCATCATCATCATGGTAAGCATCATCGTTGTCATCATCATCATCATCATCATCATCATCATCATCATCATCATCACCATCATCATCGCCATCATCACCATCATCACCACCATCATCCTCATCCTCATCATCGACATTACCATCATCCTCATCATGATCATTGACATCTTCATCCTCATCCTCATTATCATCATTAACATCTTCATCGTCATCGTCATCTTCATTAGCACCATCATCGCCATCATCATCACCATCATCATCATCATCATCAACATCATCATCACCATCATCATCGACATCACCATCATCCTCATCATCCTCATCGTCATCATGATGTCCATCCTCATCATCGTCATTGTCATCAATGTTATCGTAATCATCATCATCATCATCATCATCATCATCATCATCATGTTCATCCTCATTAGAATAACCGCAATCATCAACTTCTTAATCTTTATGATTATCAATGGTATCATAATCATCATCATCATCAATGGTATCATCATAATCATTGTCATCTTCATCCTCATCGTCATCATCATCGTCATCATCACCATCATCATCACCATCATCATCACCATCATCATAATCAACATCACCATCATCCTCATCATCATCATCATCGACATCTTCATCCTCATCCTCATCATAATCATCATCATCTTCATCCTCATCCTCATCATCCTCATCATCATCACCATCATCATCACCATCATCATCATCATCATTACCATCATCATCAACACCATCCTCATCATCATAATCAACTCATCCTCATCCTCCTCATCATTAATGTTATAATCATCATCGTCACCAATGTTATCATCATAGTCATCCTCATCCTCATCATTATTATCATGTTCATCCTCATTAAAATAATTGCAATCATCATCATCTTAATATTTATGATCATCAATGATATCATAATCATTGTCATCTTCATCCTCATCATCATCATGGCTAGCATCATCATCATCATCATCATCACCATCATCATCACCATCATCATCGTCATCATCATCATCAATATCATCATCACCATCATCCTTATCTTCATCATCGACATCATAATCAACCCCATCCTAATCCTCATCCTCATCATCATCAATGTTATAATCATCATAATCGTTGTTGTTGTCATCATCATCATCATCATCATCATCATCATCCTCATCATGATGTTCATCCTCCTCCTCATCATCATAATGTTCATCCTCATTACAATAACCACAATCATCATAATCTTCATCTTTATGATCATCAATGGTATCGTAATCATCATCATAATCATTGAGGTCTTCATCCTCATCGTCATCATCATCAGCATCATCATCATCATCATCATTTCCATCATCATCACCACCAACATCATCATCATCGCCGCCATCATCATCATCATCATCATCATCATCATCATCATATTTTCCATCGTTGTCATCATCTTTTCTATCAATGTCATCACCATCATCATCAACATCAACATGATCTTTGTCAATACTAGAGGATATGTCAAAAAAACATAAAAAAAAAGAACATAAAACATAAAACAATTAAAAATCAGTACATAATACAAAATAAAAAAACATAAAACAATTAAAAAACAAACCACAAAACATAAAACATTAACCCTCATTCCCATAATCAACAAAATAACACAAATCAAACCCCACACTCGCCCACAATCCCTCGGCTCTATAGAGGAGGATGTGACTGGTGCCCACATGAGACAAAGGAGATCAGTTTGCAAAGGATACCCTCGTGCGTAGAGGAGATAGTGGAGACGCACAAAGACTCATAATCCTTGAGTGCAGAGGAGGTAGAGGAGTCCCACATAGATGTCTTCAGTAAGTTCAGTTGGTGTGATTGTATGATAATTATCAATGCCTAACTAAATTCCAACTAATTTAAGTTAATCCATTAACTCGATTTCTAGCAGAAGATATAATGCTTTTCATGTATGAGAGTTGCTCCTATATTCCCTCCATAAATTGCATTCAGGGTTTTATTGATAGTTTCGCTTTGCCAACGTTTATTACACCTTATCGAGTTTTACCTATATTATCTCTTAAGGGATAGTAAATTATGTCATATCACCAACCTTACTTATCATGATGTACATAATTCTCCAAATTCCAACTTTCTATTTAACTCAAATAATTTATTACGATCGTTGATACAGAGGAAAAATAAAAATTGAGATTGATCCACATGAATCCATGCAGAGGGATCAGTGTATCTTTTTTCCATGTTAATTATCCCTCGATATCCCTTTCCAACTTTCCCTAGCCCTTTTGTTCTCTCTAGTTTCAACCTTGAATTTTCCTTTGAGGAAGCTCTTCGGTTATCCAGTAACTCGGGTCTACTGTTGCTATAAAAACATCCTTTACCCTTCCCCCGATATTTTGTAGCAGCCTTCTTCTACCTCTACGGTCACCCTACAAGCTACTAATAGCCTCTAGCTTCCTAACCTTCAACATTACATCCTTGGGACTCTTCCCTAAGGTTGTTATAGCCTTGGTCCTAGTGGTGATCAGCTGAATTCATATGTCTCATCATTCTTTTAATATCCCTCATTTCATGTAAGCCTTCTCCTATAGAATAACCCCAATTCGAGTGACTACCCATACCCACAAGCTAAGAATTCCTATATAGAGAAGAATCTCCCTCCACAGGAAATACCTTTGTTTCCCCACTGATAAAAAACCAAAAGAAAAATTACTAGACAAGGTGGCCACCAAGATTCCCTCACAACATGCTTCCTCTTATGATGATGAAAAAGAACATAACAAAGTTGAGGGTCCTTATCGAAATTCACCACCTCGAGATGCTATGTCCAGTAGCAACCAACACAATCAATGATACTCTGACTTGTCTATATGTACCAACCCTCCACACTCCTACAAATGGCCACTAAAACAATCCCATCATCACTAAATATATACTAAAGAAGATCCTAAATCACAAGCAAGTGCTTAGGCTCCCTCTCTTGGCATTAAACAAGGTGATCATGTTCACACACGATATGAATGGTTAGTTGAACACCATGCCACCATTTTCAGTGACTATGAGTTTGTTGGATTAAAATTATAGTTTCTAACACCTTCCATTAATATAGTTCTAGGGTAGTGTTAGCCATATTTTCTGTCTTGAGGCCAACCCGGAGAGAAATCCCACACAAGGCGCTTAACACAACCACCAGTATGTTTGAAATAGCTATCTCTCACGGGAACAAAGGCCTCGCTACAACCAATTATTTACATAAAAAAGATAGTCTCACAATTTAATGATATGAGTTATGAAATATGCAATTGAAATCCCAAAGATGTAATATAACTAATATGAAATAAATAATTAATTTATGATGCAAATTTCAATTTCTGAAAACACACAGGTTTAAATGTCCTTAAAACACACAGATTTAATAGCTGCTAACCTGTAGCTTTCAATTATGAAATCAAACTAAAATTCTAATTTGAAAACGAATTCTATCTCATCTATCCTGCAGGAGAAAGTTTAAAGCTAATCATAAACTTAGTTTGCATTTAGAAGTTAAGCATGTGGTAAATGGAATTGAAGACAAATCTTACAATCAAATTATCACATATTAAATAACTTAAAAACTTTTGAAAATTGATAGAATAAAATCATGAAAAATTGTAAGAAGCCTTTAGGTATGAAAATCTAAATCTACTTTCTGAGATCAGATGATAATTAATCATATCTTCCATAATAAACTTTAAGAGATTATGATCCTAAGAAAAGTAAGCATAACCAAAAACTAAGTTATGATAATAAGAATAAACAATCAATTTCATAACCAAAAATTTAATTTCATTGAAAAATAATGATAACAAGAATAAATAGTCAATTCCCATTGATCTGTAAAAAGAAACTTGAACAAATCTTACAAAATAGATCTACAAATACGTCTAGAACATAATTCCTTCATAAAATTGTTGATCTACCAACTGCTGGCTGGGAGTGCTTCCATGTTGACTTCTTTGAAAGAAATTTTACAAAAAATTGCAGAGAAGATAAAATTCATCCTCTAGTCTCTGGAGACCTTCTTCCTTTCTCTTGTACCTCTGAGGTCGAATTTATAGAAGTGAAGAGCAGTGGGAAGGATAGAATCCAACCCCCAAAACTTTGGTTCGTTCAACTAGATCCCAAACTGGCTGCAACTAATTTCTATAAAATAAACCTCTATTCGGGAATGAATTTATCCAAATCTATTAATATATTTTCAAAACCACCCACGTTTAGGTGTAAAGGAGCCCATTTGAAAAGTGGGTTTCGACGGTTTTTCCATATTCTTCTTGGTTTTCCCGCAATCCGCCACGCAAAATCGTCTCTCTGACCGGTGCGGGTTTGGCAATTTCTGAAAAAATCTGGTTCAAACATGCCTGAAAATATCCCATCTCCTTCATAATTTTCGAAAACACCTCTCGCTGAAATGTAAATAGGCCCATTTGTGAAGTGGGTTTTCAGCCGTTTGAGCTAATTATTCACGGTTTTCTCAAAATCATCTATCCCTATTGGTGCGCGATTCGTTTTTTAGATTGTATTCCTTCATGAATAGTTATAGATCATCTTTAAGATTTTGTTTGATTAGTTACTTTTCATTCAATAAATCTTACACACAATTTCAGTTGCGCATAAAAGATAAATCAATTAACCATGATTCAAAGAAATGAAAAATCGCAAATAAAATAAAAGGCTTTTTAAATAATAAAAGATAAGAATTTTCCCCTTTTCTTAATATATGTCATGAACTTACACCAAAATATATACATAAACATCCATAAATGATTAATGGATAAACACTTACGTGGAGTTACAAGATAGACTTCCTCAAAGGTTATTTAAATAAATTTAAATAAGATGTGAAAATCATGAATGTAAGAAGAAGAGATTAATTTTGAGAAGTCTCATATCAAATCATTTTACTCAACTCAAATCCTTTTATCAAGTGGAAAAAGATTTAATAGATACACCAAGGAATACTAGATTTGATGGGAAGGGTCCAATGTAAATTCCATTTAGATATGTGAATGGTTACATTAAAATAAAATTTCTTACAATAATTAAGCATTTAGAAGATATCATGAATTTATATCTATATTAATAATGAATAATTCTTGATATAAAATCAAAATGCTAAGATGAATGTGCACAAAAATGTATCTCATGGGGTTAATACACATATAATACCTTCTTCATTTTATATGTTTAATAAGACAGTTTCACTCTTCATGATCAAGATAAGATAAATTGTAAAGAATTTTATATTTAAGTATTAGTAATGCATTTTTTACATAATAGGAACTCACATTTATTAATAATCTCTCAAAATATCATAAATTTCTCAATTGGATAATCATGTGCTCATCACTGGACCTTGATGCATATTCTTTTCATGTCTAAATGAATCATGATAAAATTAAGCGTTTATCTAGATCTACTAAAGTGTTTATTTATTCATTTATTCATTGTAGACTGAAAATGAGTGAAGTTGTCGAAAGAAAATATTGATCAGATAAAAGTAAATCAAAGATTATAATGATATCAAGAAATCTCAAAAAAGGGCATGCAATCATTCAAGAGATATCAGGAAGCGAAGAGATTCAAATGACAAGGATCACCTAATCACCAAATCCCCAGTCAAAGAGCAAGCAATGCAACAAGTAGAATATCAAAGAAATGAATCCATGGAATCACCTAACAAACTATGTAAAATAAGGTGAAGGAAAACTAAAGGCTAAATATCTACAAAATTTACATGGTGCCCCTTTATTTATTGCAAAATCAAGGGGATTTGTTGGGGACGTGCCAATAGGTATCCACCTCTTATATAATGACCCCTTTGTCCAAATTCATGGCTTCATTGGCAAGATGATTTGCAATGGAACTATTACACCTTTGAACGTGAAGGAGATGTGTTTCTTTGATATGGTTGAGACACCATAAATATCATTTCATAAGTTATGAATAATATGGATCCTGAGTTACATGTTTAATGATGAGGAGAGAGTCACCTATAATGAAGATTTCGGGAACTAAAGTTTGTGGATAATTTCTAGTCCTATGGATAAAGCATACAATTCTGCTTGATTGTTAGTTTCCCTACCTAGGACCCAATGAGAATAAGTAAGTTTTAAATTCTTTATAACAATGGGATGGAAGAGGAGAATACTTGAGTCTTGTAACTAGTTGAATCACAAACGTAATATTTTATTTTTCTCAATGTACATTAAAAGCTTGTATTGTTTCCTATATTCAATTGTGTAGGCATGTCTAGGTCTATTGAGGAAAAATAAAAATTGAGAATTGTTCTGCATGAATCCATGCAGAGGGATGAGTATATCTATTTCCATGTTAATTAGCCCATGGTATTCCTTTCCATATCTTCCTATCCCTCTCGTTCGCCCTAGTTTCACTCTCGAATTTTCCTTTGAGGCATCCCATGGGTTGTCCAGTAACACGGGTATGCTGCTATAGAAAAAACCTTTAACCTTCCCCAGAGCTATTGTAGCATCTTAATTCTAGCCCTTTCCTTACCTTCAACACTATATCCTTGGGACTCTTCCCTAAGGTTGTTGCATCCTCAGTCCTATTGGTGACATTCCTTTACCCTCCTCTCAGTCTAGTACAAATCCCTTTATTACATTTTGTGGCCTTTATCCATACCTTAGGGATGCCCTTACAGTGGCATCCCTCTTGACTTAAAACTTATCTCTTGTCTCTGTGGGCCATACCTTTTCTCCCTGCACAAAAAAAAATATAGTTGTTAGAAGGTTACATATTGTTTGACACTAAATGGAGAACTGATACATCTAGAATGTTTTGCATATACACTTACATACACACAGTCTACAAGTAAATACATCTACTTCATCCGTTTTAGCTATTGCAAATATGAAATTGGTTCAACTAAATTCACATGTAATCAATATTTGAATGCCATCATGAATGTTAATACATGGCTGATACTTTGATTATATTCTTGTTCATACTTCACGCCAAATGGTTAATGATGCTTGCAACTAAAGTCTATAATTAGTGATTACATGATAATTCTATGGGACTGATATTATATTTGTTTCATGACATTTTCTTGTTAGATTGATGATCCTCCATGTTTGTATGACATTTTGTTAGGAGTTATGAGACTTGTCCGTTTCCTTATCACTGAACAAATGAAAGAATGCATTGTTAATTGCACTTATATATTTCACCTATGCACATAGTACACTCTCGAATTTGACTGGTCATTACCATTGTTGCATGGAATGAAGTTGTGTGATAATGATGAACTAAATTGAACATATCACGATTCATAATGTTCTCATTTCATTCATGCCCCAAAATTAGTTTCCCAAAATCTCACACATGTTTCAACTCCATGAACTTCTTGGTTCAGTAAGTATTGTACAGAAAAATCGATGCTTGTTTTTACTTTGAAATTAAATGCTTAGTCTTAGTTGAAAATATATTTGTAAGAAAAATTGTTACTTAGTATTGTTATTATATTATATTGTTATTATGAATCTTGGTCAGTATACCAAGATGATGAATTATGATGACCTCCTCTCCTATATAGTTAAGTTAGGTTGTTTCTCAAGAGACTGGACACCCCTTGATGATATCGCCAACACTTAACCTTCAGGAGCAGTAGGAGGACCAAAGGATCACTTCATCTAGTTAGGACCTTCATTTATGGTGATGATGAAAACAATTATTATGGAACATGTGGGTTGTATACCTTGAGAGAGAACACCTTGTTGATTACCTTTGTCCTTGTATACTTCATTATTCAATTATCCTTTAAGATATTTCTATCTCTGATATCTTTATGTTTGGAGGCTATGTTAGGGATTATTGGGTTCTAGCTTTTCATTACACTGTAATTATTTAGATCTTTATGAAGGTTGGTTTTTTGCTTAAACCATGAAGTGAACCCTAATGCTGATCTGTGTGCCCTAAAGCTCAGTTGTGAGGCTTAGTTGTTGGTCGTATTGTTGATTAAACTTGAAATGTGGAATAAACTTGGACTGTTGGGCTATCTTGAAATGTGGGATCAACCATGGCTATGTTTTGACTCAGCTATGGGATGTAACCATGAACTGCTTTGTCGGTCTTTGAATGTGTTTCCACCTTTTCTGAGCCTGAGCTGGAACCATGACTTGCTTTGTGGGTCATGAATGTAAATTGGATTGTGTAATGTTGTTATTATCGTTGTTATTTTCTGGTACATTTTTATTTTTTAGTCATCAGTTATAATATTGTTACTGTACATGGAATTTGGTAACACATTCAACTTTGGAATATATGGCATTAGTGGACTAATCAATATTTGAAGTTGTTGTTCCTGAAACCCAAGTTTTTAAAGTTTTCTTGGTCCATTCCCAACCTTCGTTGCCCCCTTCTTTTTCCAATCAACACCCATGGGTGGATGATGCAAGCCTAAAAATATACACCTGATAATTACTTACCTACAATTTCCCTTTCTCTAGGAAACAAAACAATAGAAAAAATATGTTCAAGTTCTTCTGAATTAAAGGAAAACACAAAGACTATAAGTGCACACTTCAATTGTTTAAAGATTTGGTCTATTTTAATATTTTTTTGGGGTAAAAACATAAATTCAATCAGTTGCATGATAAAATCACTATCTAAAATAACTAATTGAAATCAATTCAATCACCTCTCCTCTATTTTCATGAAAGAGATTAGACAAGTTATTCCTTCCAGCTGCAAGTTCTTCCTTCTGTTCTTGCTTCCATATCTGACCATTTTCTGGAAGATTCATTTGGAGGTCCAACTGCATAGGTTGAAAGCCAGAAACTTGACTTGTTTCTCTTTGATCATGCCAAGTCTTCACCTTTGTGGTTGAATTGTAATAATATATTTTCCATGTCTGCAATAATTGATAAATTCAATAACCAACAAAAGAAACTATTAATAAAAGATAAAAACAATTTGTAATCAAGGCAAAAACAAGAAGAATGAAACAAACCTAAAGGTGAATTAAATGATAATTATCAGTGCCTAATAAAATTCCAACTGCTTTCAATTAATCCATTAACTTGATTTCTAGCATAAGATATATTTCTTTGCGTGTATGAGAGTTGCTCCTATCTTCCCTCCATAAATTGCAGTCAGGGTTTTTGATAGTTTCACTTTGCCAGCTTTTATTACACCTTGTCGAGTTTTACCTATATTTGCGCCGAGAGGTGCTCTACATCCCAATATGGGGGAGATATTGTAACATTACATAACGTTATGTAACGTTCCTCTTGTAAATGTCGGCTATAAATAATAATAATAAATTCTTATGTTGTGAAGTTACAAGATTAACAAAATAATAATAAATTATCTGCCCAAATAAATGTCGGCCAAAAAAACAACCTAATAAGAGGGAGATCTTGTAATGTTTGTCACTAATAAAATAATAAAAAATAAAAAATTTGATTATCGGCTAAAATAAATGTCGGCGAGAAAAACAACCTATGGGGGATATGTTGTAATGTTCCTACCTAACAAAACAATAAAAAAGTAAAAATTTTATTATCCTTGGCCTTGCACATGGTTTTAGGAGGGCCTTGCATATGGTTTTAAAACCATGTATAGGGAGATGTTGTAACGGTTCATAACTAAAAAAATAAAAAATTATAATAAATATTATATGTCATCCATAAATAATATTAAATATTAATAATAAAAATATTATATGTGGACCTTAAATAAAAAGATGTGTCTTTTGGTTTGAATCAAATCAATGGCTATATATAGGACACACCAAAGTTTATAGCTCATTGTGTGCAATACTTAAAAACATGTTTGCACCTAGAGAGATTTGATCCCTCTCGGTGCTTGATAAAGCCTAGGATTTGGATCTAGGCTAGTAGCTATTAAGGGATAGTAAATTATGTCATATCACCAACCTTACCTATCATGATGTCACCAATTCTCCAAATTCCAACTTTATCTTCAACTTGAACAATTTATTACAATCATTGATACATAGGAAAAAAAATGAGAATTGTTCCACATGAATCCATGCAGAGGGCTGAGTGTATCTATTTTCCATGTTATTGAGATGTTCCAGTTTTAATTGTTGGAGAAAACTCTGTTGGAAACAAAGATTATGAACAACTTGCACAATTAAAAGAAATGTATTCTAACTTTAAGATAATAAATAAAAACAACCTAACTGACACTAACAACTAGATTCTAAAGGAAAGAATAAGGTTTGAAGCCTAGGGAACTAACTCTAGCTCTACCCTAAATTGCCTCGAGTCTTCCTTTCCATCTTTCCCTAGATCTCTTTTTCTACCTAGTTTCACCCTCGAATTTGCCTTTGAGGTAGCCCTTCGGTTGTCTAGTAACTCAGGTCTGTTGTTACTATAGCAACATCCTTTACCCTCCCTTCGAACTACTGTAGCAACTTGCTTCTACCCCCTAGGTCACCCTACATGATACTAGTAGCATCGCCCTTCTTTCCCTTCAACACTACATCCTTGGGATTATTTCCTAAGGATATTACAACCTAAGGATGATCCTCCATGTTTGTGTGACATTGTGTTAGGTGTTATGAGACTTGGTCGGTTTCCTTATCATTGAACGACTGACATAATTCATTTTTAATTGCACTTATATATGTCACCTATGCACATAGTACACTCTCTAATTTGACTCCAATAAGGAACTGGTCATTAACATACTCGAAATAGAATATCTTTTGGTTTCTAGGTGCAAACCTCTTCCTGGACTGTTTTTTTATAGCCTTCTGAGATTTGTGCTTACCTTAAACCCTCTCTCTCAAGGTATCATCCCATTCCTTGGTTATTTGTTTATTGAAAGATAAGGTCTAATCCTAAATGTGTCCGAGTATCGGGAAGGTCTAAACCAATATCCTTTGATACTAAGTTCTTATTATTTTACTGGTGTTGAATGTGCTTTTGTACTATTGTTACTGTGCATCTCAAAGACCAACTTTACCACAAGGATCATGGAAGCGTGCTAAAGTTGAAAGATTAAAATTATGTTTAAATTATCTTATTGCTTCGCATCTAACACAATGTTGTAAATTTTACTCAGTTGTTATTGTTGTACTATTATGCATTTGGATCACATCATCTAGTTTGGATCTTCTCCTTATATAGTGATGATAAAAATAAATGAAACCATGTACCGTGAGAGAGATAAAAGATTAAAGGCCTTGGTCTTTCTAGTCCTATGGGTGAAAGGGGTTGGTTATCCGCCTTTATGGTACACCTTGGTATTATGGGTATGAGTGTTTTCTTATCTTCTTATTGTGACATATAATAACATCTCGTTCATCCATTTCCCTCTCTAATTCTAAAATATATTTCAAACATAAAAAATTGTGTATCAATCAACTTGCAAACTTTATTTCATTATTTTGTACTAAAATGTTGACCTCCACACCTTTGCAAAGATCAAGGAAGCTATGTGTAAGTCTAGTGATTGGGGTGTGATTGTTTTTGTTATGTTCGCTGGTGTTTAGGGTTTCAGGGTGCACAAGTTGTCTTTTATCTTTATATGTTCTTATGGATAGTATTGAATGCGTTTTTTCTGTGCTAGGTCATGCC
Organism: Pseudotsuga menziesii; assembly: GCA_001517045.1. NCBI lineage: Eukaryota > Viridiplantae > Streptophyta > Pinopsida > Pinales > Pinaceae > Pseudotsuga > Pseudotsuga menziesii. The sequence goes on from LPNX010473219.1 coordinate 193,996, forward strand.
TCCATGGTCTCTAGAGTTGATGCTTTCGAGCTTTGCACTATCCTTTAACGAGACGTTTAATAAAGGAGTAAACTCGCACACAAGCTATGAAACCAACTTGTTCTAACGATGGCTTAGATAATAATCATCACCTTCGATATTGTAAGAACGTCGAGCATTATTTTTATCCACTGTAACTATGCCATCAATACAATCTATAATAATCTTACCCATAGCTATATTTGTCCTTGGAAGTGGGAATTATTATGAGGGAATTTGATTTTTTTAACAAAAAGTTATGATATCATCCCTTATCTTCATTTGTTAATAGGTATTCCTTATATAAATTTTCATCATTCACAAAGGAAAAATAGAAATTTATAATTGTTCCACATTAATCCATGTAGAGGGATGAGTGTATCTTTTTTCAATGTTAATGAGCCATTCCAATATTAATTGCTGGAGAAAAATTGTTGGCAACAAAAATTATGAACAACTTGCACAATTAAACTCTCAAAATGAAACTAAACATATAGCAATTCAAACCAGCAATACAATGCAACACCTTGAATTAAGTTATCCTTCACTTGTTGTCTGCCACCCTCTTCCTAAATTGTTTTGTTACGGGATTCTGAGATCTATGCTTACCTTAAACGCTCTTTCTCTCTTAAGGTGTGATAATGTTCCTTAGTGACTTGTTTCTTGAAAGAAAAGGTCTGATCCTAAATGTGTTTGAGTATCCAGAAGGTATATATAGACCAATATCTTTTGATACTAAGTTTTGATTATTTTATTGGTCTTGATATTTCTTTTGTTCTATTGTTACTGTGCATCTCAAGGACCAAATTTAACACAAGGATCATTGAAGAGTGCTAAATTTGAAAAAGATGAAAATTATGTATACATTATCTTACTACTTCGCATCTAGCACAATGTTGTAAAATTTACTCAGTTGTTATTGTTGTACTATTATGCATTTGGATCACGTAATATATTTGGATCTTCTCCTTATACAACGATGATAAAAATATTTGAAACAATGTACCCAGAGAGAGATAAAAGGTTAAATTCCTTGGTATTGTTGGTCCTATGGGTGAAAGGGGTTGGTTATCCAGCTTTATGGTACACCTTGGTCTTATGGGTATGAGGGTTGCCTTATCTTCTTATTGTGACATCTAATAGCATCTTGTTCATCAATTTCCCTCTCCAATCCTAAAATATATTTGGAACGGAAAAAACTATGTATCAATCAACCTGCAAACTTTCTTTCATTCCTTTGTACTAAAATGTTGACCTTCACACCTTCGCAAATATTGAGGAAGCTATACATAAGTCTAGTGACTGGGGTGTGATTGTGTTTGTTATTTTTGTTGGTGTTTAGGGTTTCAGGGTGCAACAATTGTCTTTTCTATTTAGATGTTTTTATGGATGGTATTGGATGCATTTGTTTTGTGGTAGTTGATGCCTCCATTGTCTCCAAGGTTGACACTTTCGAGCTTTGTGTGTTGTTTTGTTTCATTAGTTATAATATTGTTATTGTACATGGCATTTGGTAAATAATCTCAGGGACCAAATTTAACGCAATAACCAGTGGAGTGGTAAAGTTGAAAGAGATGAAAATTATACCCAAGTGAGATATATCATTTAAAATAACCATGATGAGTATCGGTGGTGGTGAGGCCTTCAAAAAGGGGGTGAGTATAAATGCATGTTGGGTTTTATGATATGCTCTTCAAAAAATCACAATACATAGCACTTGAAGGGCCAAGCATAAATGAAATGAGACATGGATGCAATATATCAAGGGGATACCCCTAGGATGGATGTGTCGGTCAAGGTCAATTACTTAATTCTTTTATTAATACCCTTAACTCGGAATACATGCATTGTCTATCAAATGCAATAGGCCTAGATCTATCATCCATTTGGAAACAAGATGGAAAAGGTAAACTACCATAGGATTACATAGAGAGAAGGAACAAATTTGGAATCAATTTGTACAAAGACTTCAACAATAATGTCCTATAACAAAGCACATATGGCACATCCTCCTTGCTTCATGCTCTACTTTTAGGGGAGAGTGAGATAGAAGATTGGAGAAAACTTTTAAAACTTGGAGATAAATATGAAATTTAATTTGTACGGTAAGTATCTGATAATAAAAAGACCATGTGGGGTGCCCTCCAAATATGGTTCTATCCCATGGAAAGAAAGAAATATTCCAAGTATAGCACAATTGGGAACTTTTCTTTGAAATAACGTGCATCCATTTTTCAATTTTTCAATAAGGAAAAGCTTGTTTGTACAAAGTCTCATCCATATTCACAATATCCACATAATACATATTTATACATTTATATGACAATTACAAAATAATTGATCTTGTACTTCCAAATAATAATAGAAATGACTTTAAATATTTTCAGGTACCACCAAATAGGTACTTGTCGGATCTATATTCCTTGAGTGATTAATATATACTAGAAGAGGTTGAAAGCAAGATGTCTATTACAAGATCTAACAGGTCAAGATCAACTAGAGGTGAAAAGGTAAGGAGAAAATTTTGAAGACACACGGAGCGTTTTCTTTCTAAAGGAGGATCATGTGATTATTATAATGAAAGGATAGGTGACATTGAGCTTCCCTTGAGGTATAGACATCTTTTCAAATGATGGCTACCCAAGGAGCTACCCAAAGTGGACACAGATTTCTTCCTCAATGGGAGAATTTATCTCATTGCTCCATCGTCTTTACATGGATTGGGACTATTTTCTATGGATAGCATAATGGTCAAATATGGCACTGAAACCAATTTGATGGAGTATTTCAGACTAGGATACAAATACCATGACTGGTTTTTGTTGGCCTGATATACTTGAAGTATGTAGAGATATGGAGTTGCAACAAATTATATACAACTAATGGACAACAATCTGAACAAAGGAGCTACTATTTATATTTATGGAAGGCTAAAAGCTTCCAGAAATATCGCAGGGTTTATAAATAGTACACGACCAGGGACAACACACAAGCTACCGAATTGCATATTTGATTGGTGTGAAGGAAATCGTGTATTCATATGTTCAACAAAATCAATAGTTGTAGGTGAAGAGTTATTAACCGATTACAATTTGAATCGAATAGATTATAGATGTGGGGCTTTCTATTATGGGGGTAATGATCTTATACAACATTTAACTCAACCTTTGATTGATGAATTATTATTTTTCTCTTGTAACAATTTTAATTATATGTACTTTTCATTTTTAATATGTCTTTATGCTTGTATTGTGTCTGGGTGATTATGGCCAAATGCCACAAGAAAGTAGACCTAGTGAGGTAAACATCAATGTAATAGTAACCAAAATATGATTATATTACAGTTGTTAACATTTGACCTTGTTTATGCTTATGATATCAATATTTCAATATGATATCATGCTTAATATAATATTGTGGCAGGGGCGTACTCAGAACACACCTCTAGAAGTTATGGTCAGGGAAACGTGACCGTCATATTAACACTAAATTTTTTCTTCATTAATCACATTTATTAGACATGGTTAAATTTTTACTTTTCAATAGAATTGTGCTAGGATGACTGTGGGAAGTCATCAATGGTGTCGCATCAGGTAAATGTTAGCGTAATAGTACCTAATAGCATCAATGTAATATTAACCACAATTCATGATTATATTACAATTGTTAACATTTGACCTTTTTTATGCTTATGAGCTCAATATTTCAAGATGATATCATTCTTATTGTATTGTGGCAGGGGTGTACTCAGAACACACCTGCAGCATATGGTCAGGTAAACGTGACTATCATATTAACACTAGTTTTTTAATTCATTAATCATGTTTATTAGACATGGTTCAATTNGGGGGTACTCAGAACACACCTGCAGCATATGGTCAGGTAAACGTGACTATCATATTAACACTAGTTTTTTAATTCATTAATCATGTTTATTAGACATGGTTCAATTTTTACTTTTCAATATCAATATGTATTGCTTCTTGTATTGTGGTAGGCTGACCATGGGAAGTCACCAATGGTTTCGCATCAAGTAAATGATAGCGTAATACCACCTAAACATTATTAAAGTAATTATTTTTTTTATTATATGCATGTTATTTTTTTGACGTGAATTTTTGTAATGATAAAAATAAATTAACTACTTTTATTCATTGATGTTTGTAGAGAACACCACATCAAGATGACAAGGTGTTCATTGAGGAATACATATTTTATTCAATCAACCCAATGGAAACTGTGAAGAAATATTTGAAAAAATCCAATCAATAACTTCTTAGATTGATTATAATCAGACCCAGTACAGAAGAAATCAAAGCGAAAATTAATGACTTGAGGAAAAAAATAGAATAGTACGGGGTAAGTGACATATTTGAAATAATTTATGAACAATTAAATATATTCATTTATGTTATTTTAATTCTCTATTTTTTATATGATCTAAACAATTAAAGTTTTCTCTTTGTAGGAGTTTTTGGAGATAACACCCGTGAAATGAGTACATGATGTAGAGTTTTGTATTGGTAGTAGTGATGGTTCAAAAAATCATCAATATAACATACCAACGAGGTTATTTGACTCCCATGACCAACAATTTCCTTTAGATTCTACAACCTCACTGAATTTTGGAGATTAGCAGGGCCCTCCACCCACTACTACTTCACAGAATGTTAGACTTGACATTAGCATCGAATGCGAAAGTTGCTATCCTGGAGAAATGTGTGTAGTTAGCATGGGATAATTTCTCATTACCTTCTTGGTGGAAAATGACTGTGTTCCAATCAAGATACCGAAGATTTCAAGTATTATTTAATCAATTCAGTGTTTTTTTATGTAATTCAAAGCCACATACCTCAAATTATTTTTAATTAATGATCATATTCTTTTTGTAGGAAATAATATTTTTTTTATAAGAACCTACATGAGAAAGCATTGGAGATTTTTGGGCCCACCATTCGTACATAGTGGAACACCCAAAATGACAAATTGAAAGATGATTTGATGAACCACATGGTCAACTTGTTTGGTGATACCTTCAACAGAAAAGGTGTCACTGTTGCAACTGGCTAAAATTTTAAATATGTTAGGGAATATTATAGGGATAATTTGCAAATTAAACATAAGTATGAGCGTCCTTTGATGGTTCCAGAGAAGGAGTGAAAGGATCTCATGTATGATGCAAAGGAGAAGGCAATGAGAAAACAAGGAAAAACTCGGCTAGTCGGTTCACAAAGGTATGACACATATCATATTTTCAATAAAAAAATGTTCAATTTTTTTTTAACTTTTAAATATATTTAAGTTGTGATATCCAACATATTTGAATCCTTTCATAGGTTCCCTGACACCTCTAAAGTGAAAAAGTAAATATTATAAAAACATGAGCAACACAAACTAGTCCAGGGTGGATATCATAATCTAAGAGCACAAATTGTAAGAATCAAATGATCATTATTTGTAGCCAAAAATTTATAAATGTAACGAACAAATAATTGATTTATCACAAGCAATTTTCATGGTGTTATGCATTGCATGGAAATGATTTTCAAGAAGAAACTACTAAAGAAGACTTGAGGCTCGGCTTCACGTACAGTTTTCAACATGTGTTGGAACGTCGAAAAATCTTGGGGAAAACCCCAATTTCCCCTTCGACGCACACAGGGGTAAATAAAACCAATAAGGTCATCATTATAATGTACTTGTGTAATCTATTCATGAATGACTACATCAAAAACTAAATGTATTTTTTTTCTTTCTTTTTTTCAAGGTGAGAGCAACAAAAGTAGGGAGGGTAGCGGTACCGAACAGGTACGACATGAAGGTGGGGAGTTGCCTCATGGTGGTGGTGAGAAACATATCCATTCAGGTATGTATGCTATAAAATAGAAGTTATTAATATGATTTTAAAAATATAATTGATGACGTGTACTAATAATTTTTCTTCTGTGAATGGCAGAGCATGTACCTTCTCATGATCAAATGGAAGAGGAACAAATGGTATAACCAATGAACACTCTAGTTGTCTCACCTATTCAACCATTAGGTAAACATCATTGTAATTATATTGGAAATAATGAAAAACGTATCTCAATCATAAATACACATTTATATCTATATAACACAAATGGTTTTTGCAGGGGATATCTTTATCCAACAACCTCCATGCCCTACTATTCGACGTACCAGAAGCATGGTGTGAGAGAGCATGCCTACACAATAAACATAAAGAGAGGGAACAACAACTACAACAGGAAATTACAATGAATTAGATGTCCCCATCTTGGAATTTATGGATAAAAACAAAACAAAAAAATGTAGTTGTATTCATTTAAGATTTGTATTTAACTGAGTAAAGAAATGAAATATTTACAGTTTTGTTACAAATTTCTTGATTTAGTCGGTGCATGGTCATATTTTAGAATTGGGGTTTATAATGTCAATGTTATTGGTCAATTCATATTTCTGAATATGTGTGGCATCTTTCGAGGACTATTGTTATCCTCAAGGGGATGGCCACCCCTTCCTGAGTTAACTTGAGGAAGATGAGATGCCCATATTGTTTATAATGGGTTTAGATATAATTTATCCATGTTATTGATATTTCAGCATTGTTTTCTTTCATTAACAACTTAGACCTGATATATATTGCTACTGATATTACTGTTTTTTTCTTTCAATACTTTAATGATTATTGCATCTCTATGTTTGATAGTAATGTGATGATTAAAACAATTAATATACCTATATTTGTGCTTTTTAAAATCTATATAAAAAATGTTTGTTCACTTTGTTGCATAGCTTATTTTCTAATATGTGTGACATCTTCCGAGGACTATGGCTATCCTCAAGGGGATGGCCACCCCTTGTTGAGTTAACCTGAGGAAGATTATATGACCACATGGGATTCCTTATCCAGTGATGATGATTATGATCTTACACTCTTTGCATGAGACACATGATATGTATGACCACATACAATTGAGAATTTGGGTAACCTACCCTCAGGTTGACTTGATGTGCATGAGCCTAGTATGATATCATGTTGTATTGTTATGTTACATTGACTCGCATGTTTACTTGTATGTGATGTTTAGCATTGTGGTGACTTGTGATTGACCTTTTCATGGTAACGTCGAGCTATACAACCCTTAAATTTTAACGTCCATCTTGTTGATGAATAGTGTGACCCCTTAATGGGGATGTCCACTCTTGTGTTGACCTTAAGAGCCCTACTTAGGTTCCATCCACCATAGTGCTACCTTATATGACTTTTTTGGAGTACTTTGCTGTTGTTTTTTATTGTGAGTTGGTCGTACTACTGTGTTGCTATTTTTTTTTTATTTGTGAGGTTTGGATGATCTATTTTAGGGCCTTTTCCAGTTCTGGGTTCTCTCTGTTCACAAGTATGTTAGTCTATTTGAGTCTCATGCAAGTAACCTAACACTAAGAGGTTGAAGTTTGTTTAGACGCACTTTTTTCTAAGGATAAGGGAGGTCTTCCCTAACATATTATGTTGGCTTCATAATTGTTCAAATCTGATATATATTGGTATTGGTATATATTGCTGTCTTTCATCAACCACTTAGATCTGATATGGATTGATACTATTATTACTGTGAATGTTTTCAGTACTTTAATGGTTATTGTAGCTCATTGTTTCTGGGACATGTTGGACATGAAGGATATTGAGGTATGGTTTTTCTTTTCCAAACAAAATTGACATAATTTTATATACTGTAGTAATACATACAACATGACAACTATTCCATACCGTTGTTGTTTACAAGTCCTCTATCTTGTACACCCAATCAATGAAGTTTCTATTCAAAATATTCAGATGTACAAAGACATAGGTTATATTTTTCCTATTCTTCTTTGTGCTGGCTTACAAGTGTTTTTAATCATTTTAGTATGAAATTAATTTAGTTCTGCTTTTTACTATTGTCCAATAATTGACAATAGTAGTAGGTCACTTGAAATTTCCTATTTAATGTTGATTAATGGTAGAAAAGTGCCCAAGATTCAATAATAAATCAATATTGTTGTTGGCCTAGTCCACATAAGCACTTATATTTCTAGAAATTGTCTTTTGATGCATAGGTTTGTCTTCAAATCTAGCTCAGAATCAGATCACTACTGACTAGGGGGTCAAATAGGGCTGAGAATTACTTTAATTTGTGATCATATTTGAACCTAAGTTAAAGTTGGTGGGAAACATGATGGAAAACTAGTAAATCCCAGTGAGCTAGAGTTGTTGAAGCTTGACATGAACAACTCTTGTAACAAATTATTTGCAAGATGGACCCATCATTATGCTTAAGTATACTTTACCAAAAAAACTAAATAATGATCAATACAAGAACTATATTAAACTTGGAAATATATCAATGGCATTGCCCAGTTTGTAAACTATTTGGATGAAAAGGATGCTACAACCAATTTTACACAAATTTCTTCTTTCTCTTAATACCAACTTAGTTGTTTCCAAGATAATAAGTGTAATAGTGATATTTTCGTTGAATCAAAGGGTCATGCTTATCCACCTAATCTCACTAAGTTTATAAATCTATTCATATCTATATTATGGAAACAAGATTGTATATGATCACTCTATAAGCTAATATAGAAATCATATGAATACAAGTTAAACTCATAGGGTTATTTCTACTTACTAATATAAATAAGAAGATGACTAAGATTCCATTTACTCATATCCTATAAGAATGGGATTGGATCTACTTTAGTAACATGTATACCAAGGAAGCATGATTAGAATGGTGTAAATAGTATAAGTAGTTGAAACAAGAGTGCTTTGGTTTACATACAACTTTCTATGAATATGAAGTATGTTAATAGTCATGATATTATGCATAGTACGTATAGAGGTTAGACATGTTGGAACCATTAGTAATAGAAATACTAATAAGCTATGGTATTGATACTAAACATGCTTAGATTACACCTTATTCATGAAATTAGTTATGACCTTTATGTTCACACTAGTTACCACTTGCTATGTTGAATATGTAATGGAAATCATTGCTTTGATCTAAATTACATATGTGTTAATCATTGAACATGTGGAATTGAACCACATCCTTTAGCTCATCATACTCTTATCTTATTCACATATATAATAAAGTTTAGGTTTACTTAGCTCAATTACATCTATGTACTTAGTTTGACCTGTATTTTGTTGATTATCTTACATAAGTCTATGGGTTTCATTCATCCTTATGGAACAATATAACCTGTATATCCTTTTCATTACTATAGAGACTAGTATCACACTTACTAACCCTAATCAATGGGAATAGTAGTACCAAATCATGTTGGAAAGAATAGTACTAATAGATATATTGAAAGTATATACTAATAGTGAAAGCATCATGTTCACTGTTTAAACTTAGCAACAGATACTATTGATTTCACATAATGAATGGAAATGGTATAGCTTAAGTAAACAAAATTTTTGTACAGAGTACTAAGCCCATATTGTACCAATCTATTTACCCTAATCTTATATGATAGGAATACAATGTGTTTTATCATTAAGCTAGTAATGAGAATCACCCTTATACTACTTAGTATGTTCCAAATCTATAAGGAAAGAAAGGTAATCAGTAACATAAGCAAATCACTCTATGATTATGATACCTTAATAGTGATAGTAATACAACTTGACCACTTGTTCGATACCTTATCTCTTACATATATGAATCAAAGTATCTAAGCTTACTTATCCTACTTGTAACTAATGTTGGTTACTTTACCATCATATTTAGCATTAGAGGAAATTTCAACTCAAAATGGGCCTCCTAAGAAAAATAATAAAATAATATTTATTAATTTTGGAGGAAGAAAAGAAAAAAACTATTTTTTTGTTCGTATTTTCAACATATCTCCTTGTGATTTTACTCAAATTTCGATCGGGAGAGCTCGTTGGATGAGAAATTAAATTCTTCTTCCAACGAGTACCCACTCGTCATACTTTTGACAAACCCCACTACTCCAAAAACAAGAAATACCTAAAAAACGTGATGATGGAAATACCTTAAAAAACATGATGATGACATCAACATCACGGTTTTTCAAGTAGTTCTTGTTTTTGGGGTAGTGGGGTCCGTAAAAGGTATGACGAGTGGGTACTCGTTGGATCCGGAATTTAATTTTGCATCCAGTAATCTCTCCTAATCGAAATTTGAGTAAAATCACAAGGAGATATGTCAAAAATACGAACAAAAAAAGTAGTGTTTTTATGATACCTATCCCCAAATTTACATTAAGAAATTGTTTAAGACCTATTATTTCAAATTTAAAGAAATTTCATTGGCTAACACATGATGACATGGAATTTGAATTATGGTTAAAAGGCCCATTTTGAGTTGAAATTTCATCTAATGAGTATCGATTCTATACATAGTAATTACATGCTAATTCACATGTAATTATGGCACTACTTTTATTGAGGTTTATCATACCTTTTGCATGTTCACGACTAATATAACATCATTTGATTATGGAACATTCACTAATCTAATCATTATAGTTATACAATACCTGTTTAGTAACACAATGATTTCCATTCATTTGATGCTTTGAGTAACATACCATAAAGTAATGAAATTTATTACGTAATCTCCATAATGATTGAGTACTACAAAATCACTTCTATTATGATACTTAAGCTCACAACATGGTTATATTGAGTTGAATGGATGAGTCTTATTACACTTACTCTTATGAATCTTCTATAAGTATTGATGAACATGTTCAGCTAAGAGCTTAGTGTAAACAAGGGTATGTATGATCTATAATGATTAAGCATGGTATCGAAAATTTCTGTATACTATCTACAAGAGCATGAATCCCAACAAGATTGATCAGATTTGTATTACTAGTATACCCATAACTACCATGTGTATTGTTCTCTATATAATAGTGTTCAACATTATGCAAACAAGCTCTTTCTCATTGAAAATGATTACACTATGTCCATATAAGTTAGACTTATGACGTATAAGTAGATCCTAGGATTCAATAATCATAGTAAAATAACCATACTAGTATAAGTCTAAGCTAGAACCATAGAGCTTTATTAGTAACCAATTTATGAACGTAACTAGTTGAATGAGCTAAGTTATAACTATGAAAACATTTCCATAGTGATACACTGAACACTATATACTCATCCTGTTTTATGTGGATTATGTAACAACTTAATAGATTCTATTATATGAACATGAGCTTGAAGACATAACCATAATAAGGAACCTAAGCACCAATAATCCATACTGTAATACAACTACTTTATCATGTATACAATGATAAATCTCCCTATTCCTGTATAGAGTGTAATCATAGAGCTTATTACGTACTAGTATTAAGTATATTAGAAAATATGGTACAACTACTAGTAAAAGTAATTAGTAACCAAACTCATAGTAACTAGTAGGCATATTCTATAAGATATATAGAACCGATACAAGTATCACTCTAATTATGTAACTGCTAAACCAATGATATCACCAATCTGATACCTAATCATTAGATGTCTATTGTTTTTACTATGGTTATACTTATGACAGATACCATATAAGAAAGAAGCACGTGTTTACACCGGTTAACTCAAAGTAATGTTAATTCCATAATAGATTACAACTCATGTTTAACTATGACGATCAATAGAGTTATAATAGTTACAACTATTGCGATAGTTAATCTGTATACTACTTGCATAACAATATAGAGTTTGTTCTACACTATTGGTTTGATGTTTTTATGTTTATTATGACTTTACTCTATCAACATATCGATTACTTAACTACCCTATATAAACCTATTCACTTGTATTGATTACAAGCTTCTTATGATTCAATAGAGTGAGCTTAACTCATATTGAATTCCATGTGCTTTATTTGAGTCTCAGGTTTATAACTACTACCAATGTAATGGAATCATATCTATGTGGTTACCATAATCAATGGATCATGCCTTTTTAACCCTCATAAGACCTTGTTTACTTTACTGATACTTATACTTACTTAGCTTGGTGAGATGCCTTGTTAGGCCCTTTTATTGCTAGTTAGGGCTTGTTATTGATGATGGATGCCTTAGCTAGAGTTTGGAGGCTTTGGAGAGTCCTAGCTTGTTATGAGATTTTTAAAAGTTGGTAATAACAATTTTTTTTAAATACACAGAAATCACTGCTCTAGCGACGATCATCCATCTCTATAGGGATGATAATATATCGCTTGTATAGAAAATTCATCAGTAGTTTCTTTCTAGGAAATAATTTTCCATCACTAGAGCGACGATCCTCCATCCCTAGAGTGACGATACTCGGTTGCTTGTATAGAAAATTTGTTTCCATGTGCATGACTGGATCGTGGTGTAGCGACACCAATACGTATCTATAGCGACAAACAAACATTATTGTAGTGACAAACGAACTTTTCTATAGCGATGCAATGACGTCATTATAGAGACAAATATATGTTGATATAGTGACAAGTTATCATCACTACAATGACAAATAAGGGGTTTTTAAACAGTAACCAATCACAAGACGTGTCGTCTATGTACAGTCACTATAGCAACAAACTGATCGAAGTGTGGCTAAAGTGACTAAAATGTTTCCATGAAAATATGGTCCAATATTCGTCACTATAGCGACACAAAAGTGTTTCAATAGCGATGATTAATGTGGTAAAAATGTTCACATCTGCTAGTGGCGATATAGAAGCTGAAGACTATGTAGAATATGAATTTACACAAGAATAATATAGGCACTTTGGTAGATCTGAAGTAGTTTGGTTGGTCTTGCACATAATTGAGTGAGACATATAAGTTGGTGTATAGTATATCAACACAAAATATAGGGTTCTTGTCTTGCATGAAGCAGAAAGTTACAGCGTGGGACAAAAAACCGGTGCATAGGAGTTAGAATTGTTTTGTAGAATGTAGAGTAGGAAAGTAAAATTGTACATAGGAGTCATATACGTTTTGCAAAGTGTAGTACGCAACATGAATGTTGTTATAGAAGAGAGGTGTGAAGTAAGAAACAACACAATATCAAATCCAATGACAGATACACATGACGTGTTACGGGACCAAAAGTTGAAAAAGTTGAAGATCGTACAAGACTTGATGTCATACAAAAGTTGAAGCGTAGCAGAAGTTAAATAATGTGAGTAAGTTAAAGTTACACAGAAGTTGAAGAAGTTGAATAAGTGCAAAATTTGAAGTTGTGAAAAAGGTGATGAAGTTGCGCAAATCTAAGACGGTGCAAAAGGTGATGAAGTTGCACAAATCTAAGACTATGAAAAATGTGATGAAGTTACACAAATATAAGACTAAGTGTGTAGAAGATTGCATTTGATTATAAATTTATCCTTGAAGAATGTATGTCATCATTTTTGTACCTAATTCTCAAGTAGGTGCGTTCCTATGCAATATTCGTTGAGTTGGTGCTCATCAAAGGGGATTGCTGTCTCAAGCAAGTTGGTGCTTGCAAATATTGTAACAATGAGTTGGTACTCAACTAAATGGATTGGTGTCACTATCATGTTGAATCTTGAAAACCTTGTAACAACAGGTTGGTTTCTGCAATTAATGCAATAGTAGGTTAGTGCCTACTCAAGATTCATAAAGATAAAAACTATTATGGTTTTCTCCCGATTGGGTTTCCATGTTACATATTTTGTTCTATGGTTTGAGTCTGCTTGTGTTTATTATTGTGAATTTTTTTATGAAGGGGTAAAGAAAGAAAATTTATGTTATAATGATCCCCCCGCAATTCAGTATGGACATAAATACAATAGTTGGTATCAAATCATGTTCTTTCAAGAAAAAATTAACTACTAGAAGAAAAATCACTACGCACTCATGGATAGACATAAAGGGTTCTCTACAAATATAGCTCCTTTATTTGATGGATCAAATTATGCCTTCTCCGAAGCATAAGTATGAGAACTCATTTGATATATCTAGGGTTTTAAATTTGGGATGCAGTTAACAATGGTTATGCAACTCTAACAATTTCACTTGTAGATGCACCTGGAAAAAAGTTCAGTGAAAATAATTCTAAAGCCATAAATGCATTTTTTGTGGATCTTCAGAATCCAAAATTTTCAAGGTTATGCATTTGAAATCCGCAAAAGATATGTGGGATGATCTTCAGAATATATATGAAGGCGATGACATGATCAAAAAGGAAAAAATGCAGACCCATAGAGGACAATTTGAGAGCCTTAAAATGAAAGAATAAGAGAATATTGCAATCTTCACCCTTGTCGTCAATGACATTGTCAACACCATCATAGGTTTGGGTGAAAATCTTGATGAGAAAATCATTGTGCAAAAAGTGCTTAGATCACTTCCTTTAATATTTGATTCCAAGATATCTACAACTGAGGAAGTGAGGAATCTCGATGATCTCATAGTGAATGAATTACATGGAATTCTTAGTACATACAAAATAAGGATTAAAAAAGACAAAGAAGAAAAACCATCAAATGGAGAAGCAACCTTCAAGGAATCAAAGAAGACAAAGACAAAAGAACACGAATCAAGTGAAAGCTCGGACAATGAATTAGATGAAGAAGAAGCTAGTTTTTTCAAAAATATCAAGAAAGGATTAGGAAAATAAAATTTATGCTTCCCTTTAAATGTTTTAATTATGGAGAAGTAGGATAGTTTGTTGCTAAATGTCCTTTTGCACAAAATAGAAACAATGATGAAGAATACTCTACATTCAAAAGTTACAGAAAGGGAAAGACAGTGTAAAGAAAATAAATTTCAATTGACAAAAGAAGAATCTATATGAAAATAAAGATGACAACTCTCCCGATTACTGAAACAATGAAACAAAAGAGTAATCAGTTAAAATAAAAGGAAGACGATTGCAGCAATCTCAAATCTCAAATAGTTTGTCTAAGAATGAAGTAGAAAAATTCAAATGCTAATATGAAATTCAAAAAGATCTCTACAACTCTGAATGAGATCCTAAACTATCGAAGGTTACCATCTGATAAAACTAGTCTTGGCTACAACAAGAAGGAGGAAACTATGAAAGAGGAATCAACCTCTTTAGAACAATTGGGTGAAAGAAATACCAAGAGTTATGTTGAAAAACTCAAGAATACTACAAATGTTGAAGACAACAAGAGAGAAGAATAGGATGTTCAATGGAAGACAAACCCTTCTCACAAAGAAAATATCGAGGAAACCTCTTTACCAAGATGGAATCATACTTCCAGGTTAAAAAAAAAAAATCTGCCTAGTATTAGTCTTGCAATGGTTTTGGTCATAAAGCTATAGATTGTAGAATGAATGCAAGAAGTTGTTATATAAGGAACAACAATAGAGATACCTATGGATTTTCAAGAATATTTCACAATGCATTTTCTCCTTTATTTAATTATAAAATTATATGTTATAATTGAAACAATTATGGGCATATAGCAAGGTTATGTATAAGTGTTTTCAGAAAAAACAAGAATGAATAAATACCAATGGTGATGGAGAAAATTTGGGAACCAAGGGAACATAACAAAGAAACATCTATGTTCATACAAGCTACAATGTGTGCACAAAATAAAAAGGGATGCGTGGTACACTAACAGTGGGTGCTCAAGTCACACGATATACTTAAAACAAACTTATCACCTTGAAGAAGAATGAAGGTAATGTTGCTTTTGGGGATAATGACACTTCAAAGATAATTAGAAAGGGGAATATTAATGTTGACAATGGAAGATCTAAAGTAGAAAATGTTATGTTTGTTGAAGACTTGAAACACAATCTTCTCGATGCCATCCAAATGTCTGATCTAGGACATGCTCTCACTTTTGATTTCCAAGAATGTGAGATCAGAAAGGCAAAGTTAGGGAAATTATTTTCCAAAACAATAAAAACCCCAAACAACATGTATATTCTTAATGAGATCAATGGAGAAAAGTGCTTCTTGGGGCAAACAGATGGAATCTAGTTGTGGCGTAAAAGAATGGGACATATGAACTTTGACAACATGGTAAAAATTAGTACTAAACGAGCAGTAAGGGATATGTCAAAGATCACAAAAATCTCAAACATTGTGTGTAAGCATTATCAACATGGAAAGCAAACAAAGGTAATCTTTAAGTCAAAGCAATACACAACATCTAATCCATTGGAATTTTTGCATATAGATCTTTGTGGAACAACCAAAACACAAAGCCTACAATGAGAGAATTATTTTATTTTATTTATTGATGATTATACAAGGATGACTTGGGTGGCCTTTCTTAGACATAAATTTGAAGGATTTGAAAACTTCAAAGCTTTTAAAAGCTTTAGTTGAAAATGAGACTGACATGAAAATAAATGTTTAAGGTCACATATTGGAAGTGATTTTACATCTAGTGAATTTCAATAATTTTGGGAAACTCATGGAATAAGAAGACAATATTCATATGCAGGAAATCCTCGGTAAAATGGAGTGGTTGAAAGAGAAAATAAACATGTGCAAGATATTGCTAGGACAATGTTGAATGGAGCAACGTTATCAAATATATTTTGGAGAGAAGTAGTTTATACTACAATTTACATTTTAAACTAAGGGCGAATCAGAGTTAATAGGGACAATACACCCTATGAATTGTGGAAAGGTAGAGTAGCATCTGTCAAACATTCCAGAATATTTGGAAGCAAGTGTTACATCAAGAGATATGATGAGGATCTACGAAATTTTGATTCAAGGGAAGATGAAGGAATCGTTATTGGTTACTCATGAAGTAGCAAAGCCTATAGTTGTTACAACAAAAGACTACAAAAAATTGTTGAAAGTGTAAATGTCAAAATAAATGAAGCAAGGCCTCAATAGAAAGCATAATGAATGGAATGAATTGAAGAAGAAGAATACAAAGAAGAGGAAACGGAAATAGAATGACAAGATACACACGCCTCATCAAGGTTTTTGCAAAAGAACCATTCGAAATACTTAATCCAAGTCACCAAAATCCAGGAGCACAAACAAGGAGAAAATTGACAAGTACCTCTGACCGGAGCAGGATAAGCATTCACCAAATCGCCCCCGACTCGCCGGAATCCGGCAGATAAATTTTGGTGAAAATCATACTTTCCAGTATTTAAATCGTAATTTTAATCATCTGGGTAGTTTTAAAATGCTCGATTTAGTTTAGGAAGAGCTAATAAGATTAGTAGAATTCCAAAATAACGAAATAAACAATTTCACAGCAAACATTTGACTAATTTTAATCAAAAATCGGCCGGAAAAACGGGGCGATTTGGTGAACTCTTATCCCACGCGCCTCTGACCAAGTCAATCTCTCCTTATTGTCCAAAATAAAACCTAAATATTTTGCAAAAACAAGTAAAGATGAGGGTTGGATTGTTGTTATGAATGAGGAATTGGATCAAATTGAGAAGAACCAAACATGGGAACTTGTCCCAAGACCTAAACACAAAAATGCGATTGGAACAAAATGGGTTTTCATAAATAAGTTAAATGAAGATGGAAAAGTTGTCTGAATAAGGAGAGATTGGTTTTTAAGGGATATGCTCAAGTTTAAGGCATTAACTTTGAAGAAACTTGTGCTCTTGTGGCCAAAATAGAAACCATTAGAATGGTCTTAGCATTCACATGCTAAATAAATTTCAAAGTCTACCAAATGGATGTCAAGTCATTTCTAAATGGAAATTTAGAATAAGAAGTGTGCATTGAGAGGCCTAAGGGATTTCAACTGTCAGAAGAAAAATATTATTTATGTAGGATGAAGAAAACACTCTATGGTCTAAATCAAGCTCCTAGAGGATGGTATTCAGGACTTGAGAAATACCTACAACAACAAGGTTTCAAAATATGAGTTGTAGATAGTAATCTCTACATCAAGTTTGAAAATGAAAAATATGATTATTATTGTGGTATATGTAGATGACATAATTTTTGGAAGTGATATTGAAAATTCCAGTCAAAGGTTTGCAGAAGAGATTAAAAGAGAGTTTAAAATGTCTATGCTAAGAGAGTTGTCATTCTTTCTTGGATTGTAGATATCTCAATCTAAACAAGGAATATCTATTTTTTAAACCAGATATATTAAATAAATGTTGAAAAAGTTTGGAATGGAAGATTGCAAACCTATCAGCACTCCCATGGTTATAGGATGCAAGTTGAGAAAAGATGATGAATCCTTGGAATAAAATAAAAATAAGTATAGGTCGATGATTGGCTACTTACTATAAGTGACAAAATCAGGGCCAGATGTTATGCAAGTAGTAGGATTGGTTGCAATATTACAATCTACACCAGAAGAAATAAATGTTCAAGCGGTTAAAAAGATCTTGAGATATCTAAAAGGTACATAGGACTTTGGATTGTGGTATCCAAAAGGTGAGGATTTACTTTAACTTCCTATACTGATGCAAATTGGGAAGGAAGTATTGATGATAGAAAAAACAAAATTGGAGGAGAATTATTTTTAGGTAATTGTTTGGTATCTTGGATGAACAAAAAGAAGTCTTCAATTATCACTCAAAAACATAAAACATTCCTATAATGTATCATTTTCTAAGGGAACAAGTTATATTACTAATTGTCAAGTTGGAATACATTGATACTAAGGAAAAAATTGAAAATATCTTTACCAAACCCCTTCCTAGAGATATATTTGAGTATCTTCGACAAAAAATGGGGGTATTTTCTATCCCTAAATAGATACATGAGATTAGGGGGAGGAACCCTTTTCCAATGGTGTGGCGTTGTAGGAAGGGGGATAATCATAGATAGGAAAAACATGTAGACACAAGGATAAGCATAAGCTCAAGAGGAGTATCCATTTTCCATTGATTTAAAAGGGGGGTAAATTGCATGCACAAGTTGTAGATCATGAAAAATACACATATACATAAATGCACAGAGAAAGAATTGCACATAAATATAATTGTACAAAGACATAATTGCAAATAGAGGGGGTATCTTTAGTTTGTTGTAGAATTTTATAAAGGTTTCCATGAATGACAAAGGGGGATATTGTTGGAGATATTATTGTCATTTATGTCAAAGGAAACGATATATTTGTTGTAATTAATGTCTAAAATAGGGGGAGATTACCGATAGTGATTGTAAGATGAATGCTAGAAATATTGTTTTCGAATGCCCAGTTTGGATACCCTATATTTGAAGACAATTTTATGTTGGTTGTGGAGCCTGATATTCCAAATATAGAGATATTATTCAGTCGTGTTTGTACCCTAGGTGTACTGTACAATCATTTCCCCTGCTTTGGGGTTTGGGGCAGCGCCCCGAAAAAGGGGGTTCGGGGGCAGCGCCCCAAGAAATGGGGGTTCGAGGTCATAGCCCCCGAGAAAATTTTTTGGGATGTTTGTTGGCCAACATTTTTGCGAACCCATGGTATTGGGTTAACCGTAGTATTTTCCCATGGTATTTCCCCTATAAAAGAAAAGCATTGTAATACGGTTGTGTAGGGTATTGTATTGTATTGTATTGTAAACAATCTTTGTGATTGTGTAAGAGAGACTGTGAGAGCGTGAAGAGGAAGTGCAACGATATTGCTGCAGGTTGTATCCCTTCATCTTTCTAGATGGTAATAAAAGGATTGGAAATTTCTGTGTGGACGTAGCCCCTCGTTTGGGTGAACCACGTTATATCTATGTCTCTTTGTAATGTGTTTAATGTGTTTTGCATCTTGTTTAATGATTTAACTATATATTTGTTATTGCTCTACAGTCCTATTTTCTAACAATTTACTCTAGATATCTATATTAAATTAGAGTATATATTATATTATTAGAAATATTATTCTGATACCTTTCCAACACTATATGGAAATAGCCCTAACTCCAAGGGAATGAGGAGATGTGAAAGAATTTGTAAAGTCAACACTATCAGAATGTTAGGTTGACCTTGACAAGATATTGAACAATGTTAGGTCAACCCAAATGTGGATCACCCTCCACATTTGTTTAATTTAATCATCCACTCATGGAGCTATGAAAACGGTGCACACTTATGGAAGAGAAAAGGTCTTCTTTAGATTTGAAAATGTTTTTTGGGTTTTGATTACTTCTGATGTTTTCTTAAGATTTCTGATGTGGTCAAAGGAATAAGGTGCGTCTTATGAAGAGATAGATATGTTTTCTTGCAAAATTTGAAACTTTGCAGATGTTTTCTTACAGAAGTTGAATCTGCAGAAAAATTGCAAATATTTTTGCATAGAAGTTGAAGACTGCACAGAAGTTAGACAAAATTTGAAGTTGCATAGAAGTTGAAACAACATAGAAACTGAAGACTACATAGAAGATAAATTTACACAGGAATAATGTAGGCACCATGGTAGATGCATGGTAGTTAGGGTGGTCTTACATACAACATAGCCGGACATATAAGTTGGTGAACGATATATCAATGCAGAATCTAGGGTTGTATTTCACGGAGCAAAAAGTTACAATGCAAGGAAAAAAACTAGTGCACACAAGTTAGAATAGCTTTACGTTGTGCAACGCATGAAAGTAAAACTGTATATGGGAGTCGGATATGTTTTTCGAAGTGCAGCGTGCAACATGCAATTTGTTATACAAGAGAGGTGTGAAGTAAGCAACATTGTGGTTTTGAATCCAGCGACAGATACATAAGACATGTTATAGGAATAAAAGTTAAAAAATTTGAATCCTACATAGGAGTTGATGTCACAAAAAAGTTGAAGAAGATTCAAATGTGAATTTTGTGAGGAAGTTAAACCTACGTAGAAGTTGAAGCAATGTAGGATTTGAAGGTATGCAAAAGTTGATGAAGTTACCTAAATCTAAGGATGATTGTGTAGCAAATGGAACTTGATTATGAAGTTAGCCTTGAAGAATTTATGTCATCATTTGTGTACCTAACTCTCAAGTAGGTGGGTTCCTATGCATTATTTGTTGATTTGGTTCTTAGCCAAGGGGATTGGTGTCTCCAACAAGTTGGTGCTTGCAAGCATCATAATAGTGATTTGGTGCTTAGCTAAGGATATCAGTGTCTCCAACAACTTGAATCTTGAAAACCTTATAAAAACAGGTTGGTTCATGCAATTAAAGTAATAGTAGGTTGGTTCCTACTCAAGATTCATAAAGATAAAATCATTGTGTTTTTCTCCCAATTGGGTTTCCATGTTACATCTTTTGTTCTATGGTTTGAGGCTACTTGTGCTTATTATTTTGAATTGTTTGAAGAATGAGTAAAGAAATAAAAATTATGTTATATTGATTCACCCCCTTCCTCTCAAAACAATCATAAATCCATCAGGGTTTCCCTGACATACCTTTGATTTCAATTTCTTTTCCTTCTAAGGAGAATATCAAAAATAGCTCATGGAAATTAAAAGTCACTATTCCCAATGTTTGTAGCCGTTGGACCCCTAGTACAACATCATCACCATCCATTTGGATTGCAATAATTTTTCTATCCAATGAATACTCACCCATAATAAGCTTCATACTATGGAATTTCCCTGAAAAATTTATGGTACCTTCATCTTCAATCATTACATGATATTCTAGCGCAGGATATATATAATAGTTGAGAGTTTTGGCTAATCTGCAATCAATGAAGTTATGGATACTAACAGAATCAATCAACAATATTACTTTTCTCCTTTATATATATATCCTTCTATCTTGTGATTTTGAGGAGTGTTAATTATGACCAATGCATGACAAGTTATGGTTGAATAAATATCTTCCCTATTTACTTCTTGAGGTTGTTCTAGTTTTGGATCATCTTCCTATTCACATTCTATGTAGAATATTTTCTTCTCAATAAAGTTGTGAACCTTACTATAATTGATGTCACATTTAAAACATAGTCCCTTTTCTCTTTTTTCCTCCACTTGTTAAGGTTTCAACCTTGTAGGGTTAAGGTGAGTTGAGTTTGTAGGGGAAACATTTCTCTCTCTATAGGTTTTTTTGGTTGTTCTTATAGGTGATATATTTTTATTTTCATGCCCTCCTTCTAGATCTATATTTTTACTTTCAATTTTCCTTGGAAACCTACAAGAATTCTCCAAATATTGAGGTTCAAAGATACATACCTCATGTTGAATATTATCCTTTAAAGTTCACATAAAGTGATTCAAGAAATTATCGTTTAGAATATTCTTCGCTCTAAGAGTTAACTTCTGAAATTGCGTGATGTGCTATGTAACTAGATATTTTTGTTTAAGATTTATCAACTTTCTAAAGAAAGTTTTGCTCTTAATATCCCCATAATGTCAAATTGATTAATCTGTAAATATAGCCCAAGAGACAATAGGTTCCTTTTTATGGTCACAGATCCATTAGTACCATACAAATTGATCAGGTTCTAAATACAAGGATACAATAGTTAACTTTTGCAAAGTTGGCAGTTGGTGTAGCACAAAGAACTGCTCCATCTAGAATATCCATGTTATTGGATCATTGCCATCGAAATTTCTCATTTAAATCTTAGACTGAAGTAGTTACTTGGACCATAATTGAACCCATGATGATGTTGATTATGTAGTGATGATTGATCATGTGTTAAAAAATCAAACTTCTTATTCTCTCATTATTTTTCAAATTTCTCAATATGTGACTAGATTAAGTACCCCTTGTTCTCCTTCTCCTCTACATTAAGATGTGAATTATGAGGAAGTACATGCTTCATCATATTTAAAATTTATTTTTTTATAACTTCAAAATCCTCTTTCATATCCATATGATCCTCTTTGTTTCTCATCCCTTTAAGATCCTCTTTTCTAGCCATCCCATCGGTCATATTTTCTACATCCTCTTTACTAGCATATTTTCAAGATTATTTTTCAACTCCTTATCTATATCACTTTTTGGTTTATAAATTGAGAACATGTTACTGAATATTACGCAATTAATCAAACTTTTCAAACAAATTGGACATGTCTTGTCTCAATTATCCATCTTCTTCATAAGTACTGGTTGAACTTTCAGAAGGTTTACTGTGTGTAACATTTTTTGATACATATTTTTCCATTTTATCCCAATAATGTTTATTCTAATTCTTCTCTATTTATTATTAATCACACCTTTGAATCACCCAAAACAGATATTCCAATTAAAAATGATCAAAGTTTCAAATTAACATACCTTTAAAAACCTTGGTTTGGAGGATGTCTTAATGACCAATTTTCTAACTGATGTAAATATGTGATTTTGGCCTGTCTGAGTCTGAATTGTTTTTTACAGTATCTTGACATGTCTTCTCTTCAATGCCATAGGTTTTACCTAAATTTGATGCAATAAAATGATATGATAATTCTCCCAAAACTTGTTATTTTTGTCCCTTGTGTACAGACTGCCACATGTCCTAAATTTCTTTAACCGATACTGTGTTCTATATTCTTTTCAGATGCAACAAGTATCACTCAATTTGGATATGTCATGCTTCATATATACAAAAAAATCCCATAACACCTGCTTGAGACTAGTTTTTGGACTAGTTAGAAGCCCTAAATTCCACTGGTTATAACTCTCGATATGTAATGAGTTATGATATGAAAATTGTACCACATATATCTAGGTATGTCCTCTGCATCCCATCCCCTTTTTGTTATCTGAATCATCCTAGAAAAAAAGTTTTAGAGAAATTTCCAAGATTATTAATTTTGGAAGCATCCAAGCTCTAAAACAAAATGTTATGCGAAAAATTCCCCAAAAGAGAACAAATAGACAATAAAGAGTAATCCATGCCTTAATAATGAAGAAAATAGATGAATATAAAGCCTATTGTAGGGGGGAAACTCCTTACATAATCTATTAAATACACAAGAGTACAATATCATATGAGATAATTCTAAACTAGATCTCCTTGGTATATATAGAGGAGATAAATGGTCCACTTACAATTCTAGATCATACATAATTACAATTAGGGTCATATCCGATTAATAAATATACTACTAATATGATGTAATGTCACAATATATAGGGCTTAACACATTCACATCAATGAATTTGACCAATAAAGTAGCATATTGACTAGCCAACAGGGCAATAAATTTAAAAGGGACTCTTCAACATGTACACCTATCTAGCATTATGTCAAAACATGGCACCTAGAAGAAAGTATTGGACCAAATATGGACTAAGTATTGGAAAATATGACCCATGATAACCCTTAGGGTTAGCTTAATCAGTTGAACCATCCACCTATGCATGTTGCTAATAGGGAGGCCACAAGTCACATGTTCAAATTTGGTCAAGTCCCTTAGGGTTACAAGACACTATTATGGCTAGCGGTTGAGGCACGCTCCATCTAGATAATATGTGTTAGAGGAGGGGATATCATGAAGTGCTCCTTGAAAAAAAAACATGTGTCACCTTCAAAGGGAGTTGACGTGCACTTAGGAACTTTAGGAATGAAAAGTCAAGGTTGCTTTTTTGAAGTTCTCACTCCTAATTGGGTCAAACATTGAAAATTACTCAATGAAAATGGAATCAAGGATGGGTATGCTCCTCAATATCAACTTAGATGGAGTGATTCTTTTTATTATTATTTTTAATATGAAAAAAGTTATATTCGGATAAATAATCACAATCAAATCCCTTATTGTAACCAACATAACTAAGAATTTGATGACACAATCATCCTGCATTAAAGAAGAACCCATTACACAATGATAATTTGGTGTGACCATAAATAACAATCTTTTCAAAACCAACAATTGACATGAATAATTCAAATAAGTGGTGTGCATTCCATAAGTTCATGCACTCAAATGATATATTAATATATTGCAAAAAAAAACCCTTCTATAATATAGTCAACTAATCCCTTTAGTGCAAGATAGAGACAAGTACATTATTATACATATGAATAAATCCTGTAACAAAAGATTTCTAACTTTATATACAAACTCAACATTGTCTCCCATCCCATTGATGGAGAGAATGAAAAGAACATATGTTTCGTTTTCAAATGTAGGTGCATGAACAACCTTGGAATTTCATTATAAAAAAAAAAAGGAAGTCAAAAGAATAATTTCAAAAGTTATTATCAAGAGTCCCTGCGGAAAGCCAGCCAGGGTATTATTGTATTCGATACGTGTTGATTGTATATTAGTTGCAAAAGACATTTTAACCAAAATTTCAAACCATTTATTTATTTATTAATATAAAAATCAAAATTTTGTACAATGCTATTGGATTATAATTTGAAGCGTTATTGCCGCAGCGGCTACAAAGACATTGGGAAACAAAACTATGTATAAATGTGAAGGTCGAGTGCATGATTAAATGTGCATTATTTAAGTTTGTTTATGTCAATAATAGGTTACGTTCCTTCTCATTATTTTTCTATCTCTGAAATTGGTTTAGTTGCCTTCTCATCATTTATTTCTGTCAGAAAGAAGTTGATATAAACAATTAATGTTTATGTAATACAACAACATAACCAAGTCAGTTAATGTATATGTAATATATGCTTTTGAATAAAAACATAATCAAAGTTTCTAGTCATTGTTTGATTTACTAAATTCGGCTTTGCATATATATATTTCATTCAAAAATTAAAACTATTACAAACCTCTCCATATGAAAAAATTCTTAGTTGGAAACTCAACTCGATTATTTTAAGTATTAAATGCAACCTGGAAAATCTCCGCACCGCTTATTTTTTCACTGCCTTCTGAAGCCACGGCTTCTTTAGCACCGGCTTGTCGAGGCTTCTTCTTTGCACAAAGCAAAGAAGAGCCTTGTCGAGGCTTCTTCTTAGCATAAAGAAAATATCTTTCCAGACATGAATGCTGAATCGTTGAAAGACAATGTTGTAAAAGGATCCAGTCATCCCAACAAAAAATAGAGAATGCGCCCAAAATGGGTTGGTCGCATTGAGCTCCGGCCATACCCATTCACACACATATTTGTGAGTGTTTTCACAACAAACTCAATGTCAGAAATTGTGTTCGCGTTGGTAGCACAACCCATATCTACGACTCTAAGAGGAACTTCTTGAGGAAAATTGAGCTTCTCAATGGCCGCCTCAAAGATTGGATGCAAAACACAGAAAAATTATCTCTGACCTATCTCTGTCTGTTAGAGTTCTCCGCGTAACTTGCATCACCATTGCACGATTACATCTGAAGAACTCCATGCAAATTATTGCCATTGATTTTCATTAGAGTGTTGTTATCACTTGAATTGGGATGATGCTCAGTGCCACCATTCTCCATTTAAGAGAAAATATGATCGTGTAGCCCCTTCCTGGTGGCGTGTTCAGAGATCTGAGGGAAAGACAGTCTCCATAATCCATGATGCACACTTCTCTTTATAACTTGAGGTATTTTTTATAATAGGAGGAAGAATAAGTCACTACAATATGGCACAGATATATTCTTTTCTTTCATCCTTGTTCCTGTTATTGGCACCCTTTCTTTCTAGATATTTGATGGTAAGAACGAGGACTAAATAATAACCCACTGCAAACCTATTTTATGTGATGCCACGTACATATAACGCAGCGTATACAGCGAAGTCCGTCAAGGGTTGAATGAACAAGCTTGTCTTGGTGAATGAAAATACTGTCTGTCCTCAACAATCTTCTTACCTGAACAAAAAAACACCAGAAAGTGGGAGTTGGATCTTGTAGAGGGCCAAATCAAAATTGCAATTATCAAACAACCAGTGCCGACCATTTAAGCGAGAGCGAGAAGGTTGCAAGAAGGTAAGTGCATTGTATTTCATGTTTATATGTATACATAGAGAAATTAAGTTTGTTGTATGAAATACAAACTCTTTTTTATCAAGGTGCCTATGCACAATTTCTGAAGCTTAGTAATAGAAATAATACAACCATGAACTGCTACAAAGGTACTTGACCTGATGGCAAGACAATAAATAGTCTAAAAAACAAAATTCTCATGGCTTGACTCAAGTTGAACAGGATTTTTCTGATGCCAATAGCCATCGAGTCCTGAATCTACTATAAGTGTTCACTGTCAATAGCCTCGTTGTGTAAGCATGCTATGACTTCATTAGGACAAAGTATGTAACTGAAACTCTGGGAAGCTCCAACTTTTGCCCTGGATGTAGTTCACCATTGAAAACAGTGACTGAAATAAGCTATACACATTAAGCAAAAAACAAACTATATAGGTAACTAGGGAATTACCCACTCATACAACGAAAACAGGGGTAATATGGGATGGTGTATAAATTTGACAAAAAAAAAATGAAAAAAAAAAATTGGATATCCAAAATCCACTGATGATTCAGGCATTAGTTTTCACACTGGAGAACGATTTGTCATAGGGGTCACAAGCTAATTGTAAAAGTAACTAAAAACACGAAATAACACGAAGTAACAGTAATAAATCAAGTTGTCAAAGTAACTGAAAACACGAAGTAACAGTGATAAATCAAGTTGTCCCGGTGACTGAAAACCAGTGCTTCAGTTGGATTATATATCTTGTGTGTAGCTAGTTAATTTACAAGTTTTCAACGGGACACATAAATTAACCATAGAACATTATATCAAACCCACTAGTAAACAACCAGTGATGGTCAGGAGCCACTGTAGACCTCCCAAGACATGGTTACAATGTGGGTCCCTAAGAGGTATGGAGTTACATTTGGGTCATGATCTTTTCCATCTCAAACTCAAAATAAAATTAAAAAATGTCACTCATGTACATATGTACCCACTATAAACAAAATCCACATATGGAAGAAAACTACATGATATGAAAAAATACAAGCTCAGCTTCTGAAGCCTCTAAGAGAAGCTCATCTCCTCTTGGGTGCTCTTCCAGAAATTTAGTCACATCATAGACCTGTCATCCCAGATCAAAATTATTTCCCTGATAATACAACTAATAGTCCCATAAAATACAAAAAGACAGTATGTTCACGTAACATTGATTCAATCTACAACACAGAACAAATGTTGCACGAAACTAGCCCAAATCACCAAATCTCTTTGAGCTCCCAGTGAAAATATACCTTAAACACTCAAAGGATGTGTCAAAAACCCATTTCAAGGGAATCGTGATACTGGAAATAAATACAGAAATCCTTAACAGAAAAAAATAAAAAAAGAATTACCCTGCCATCTATGACAAACCAACAATTCGTTTTGCTCTTGTGTAGACTGCTAACCACTTGTATCAGTAGTTTATAGAGCCAATATCAGTTAATGATTTAGCATCTTACTTTGTTTATGAATCCATTAATATCTAAGCAGCACCTTATACAGGGGCAAATACGCTTGGAGATCCATATGGATAGCCTACAGAGAAAACATACCAGGGTGTAAACAACCAGATTTGTGTTCGCATGAGGAGAGTGATACCATGCATTTGAAAAACTGCTTCAAACTGACTGAGAATACAGTTTGAGATTGCTGGACCTGAATACAGTTTGAGCTTGTTGGACTTGAATACAGTTTTACCGGTGGTGGATTAATGCCTCCGAACCCAGATAAATTGGGGTTTTATATAGCCAAAATTGCATCTATGGAATAAGGTTTTCAAATTCACCGGCCAACCATCATTGCACGGATTGTCGTCTCCTCACTAGGATAAACATTGATCGATCGATCAGAGAACCAATGTATTTAATCCCAGGGAATAAGAAAATTACCCCATTCCATAGCATTTTGTTTCTTTCTTTCCGTCTGAAATCGCATGGCTTAAACGTGGTGAGCACAAGACGAGGAAATAGTAGTTGGAAGAGTCTGCGGAGACAATTGGAAAACGCAAATCAAAATTCTAACATATGGAATCTAATGCCCTAAAAGATTAGCCTTAAAAAAGTGCTTAGGCCGTCAATCTGCAAAGACCGTGCATGCTATCATATGCCTTTTACTGCTGCCACGACCTCTCATTTCTTGGCTCTTTCATCATCAAGGGTGTAAGATCAAGTGCATGGGTAGATTAATTAAAGAAATCTCAGTTTTGTTCATCGAAGAAATCTCACTTTTGTTCATCGAAATTGGCTAAGAAAGCGGGAAATCCAATGGGCTTGACGTACTAACAATGGTGTGTAGAGCCTGTACCTACTCGTTGGGAATAACATCCATTGGTTATCACGATTTTGGTTTAACAAAAATTCTATGGAAGCGAGTTTCGGCACACATGCATTCAAAACCATAATCATAGGGCACACATTAACAATGACAAACCAATCCTACCTTTCAGTTTATCCACCAGTGGCAGATAGATTGCTGAGTCAATAACAGCTTAAAAAGAAGCACCCCGAATAGAGCTTTACTGTAGAAAGTGCTTCTTGGATGGATACATACAGAGCCGGAGAGATACAGACCAAGAAAAATGCAAGGACCAAACGAGCGATAATTACCAAATGAGCAATATTATTTTTCAAAAAGCTATATAATCTTGAGTAGTGATTCTCTGTGCGAGAAAGACAGACCGAAGACCAAACGAGACCTAGATTTTCTTTATTAAAAGAAGTATTTTTAAAATCCAAAGACCAAACGAGACCTAGATTTTCTATGGGAGAAAGACAGACCAAAGACCAAACGAGACCTAGATTTTCTTTATTAAAAGAAGTATTTTTAAAATCCAATAAATTTGAAAAATGCATTGGCTGGGACCTTTTATAGTTGTGGACATCCAAGAGACTGGTGTTGCGCTTTTATAAACTTGATGTTAGTCTTTAGCTAAGATGGGTGAATGGTGTTAACCTGACCCCCTAGACCTTAAATAAAACGATACTAACAACAACCACATTAAATTAATAATGTGGCTGAATACGTCGATAGGCGTAAATTTAAGCACATACTATAGGGAAAAACATTAATTATATGTGCCTAAATTTACGCCTATCTGGGTATTCAGCCACATTATTAATTTAATGTGGTTGTTGCTAGTAACGGGTGCGCGCATAGACATATCTACAAAGTATTAATAGAAACAATATTTTTTGTTTAATTATAATATATAATTAATAATATTAAATATAATAATTACCATATTATTTAATTGTCCTAAAACAAAATATACTTAAAATATTATTAATACAATGTTTTTTTTATAGTATATATGAAAAAAAGTATTAATAGAAATAATATTGTTTATTTAATTATAATATATAATAAATAATATTAATTATATTAATTACCATATCAATTAATTAATATAAAACATAATATACATAGTATATATGAAAAATATATGATGAAGTTAATTATATGCAATATCTATTATTCACATGTTATAAACTAACCTAATAAGAGATATGATCACATATTCATAATGTAACCTAGCCATAATGTTCCATACCATGTTATTGATTAACCAAATGAACATATGTTCACTATCATTAGAATGAACATATGTTCATTATCATTTATTTATTACCACATTTTTTAATGAATATAAAACATTAAATAAAACATAAAAAAAAAGTAAAATATTATTAATACAATGTTTTTCCCTATAATATATATGAAAAATATATCAGGAAGTTAACTATATCCAATATTATTTATTTTATATGTTAAGCATACTTTATTATTTAATACCTTCACAAGTAGTTATTTTAATATCGATTTGTAATTAATTACATGATATCATTGAAATAATTTGTCGCAATATTACAATTAGTAAGACATATCACAATGTGACAAAACCCTTGCTTAATGTCGCTAATGCAACTTAACTGTGGTAAACGTCCCAATACGACAAAACGATTATTAATGTCACAATGTGACAAAACCCTTGATTAATGTCGCAATGCAACATAACTATGGTAAATGTCACATTACGACAAAACGCTTATTAACGTCACAATGTGACAAAACCCTTGATTAATGTCGCAATGCAACATAATTATGATAAATGTCACATTACGACAAAACGTTTATTAACGTCACAATGTGACAAAACCCTTGATTAATGTCGATAATGTAACATAATTGGGATAAACGTCAGAATGCGACAGAACGCTTATTAAACGCCCACTCTCGCAATATTAATGTGTCACATCTTTGGCTGTGTTGACATATACCAACCAAACACTGTAACAAACCATGGTTTAATGTCGTAATGTGATATAAGCCTTGATAATGTTGCAGTGAAACGTAAACCTTGATAAACAACATAATGCGCCATAACATTAAGATATCTAACATAAACTGTGTTAAACGTCACAATGCGGCATAATTTCCATGTTGCATTATGGGTATGTTGAGTAATGTGGTACTGTGACAATATTTAAGTCATTGTAATGTTGCACAATGATTAGGTGTAGTGAAATTTTCATGTGGCAACTATGTTTTGACATAAACGAAGGGTTATGTTTGATTGGGTTGTTTTTGTATGAATATATTGCATTATGGTTATGTTAATTAATGTGGTTCATTACATTACAACAATAAAAGTAATTTCATAAGAGAATTATATGTTTAATGTATGAAGTGCTATGGTGGACCATCATAGTGAGTGAGCATCAAGTTGAATTGTGACATTGCTGTATGGGCATGATGGTCACTAGATTTTTGTTACATGATGCCATTAATTAAATTGTTTTGTTGTAGTTGGCTTTAGTTTTATTTTGAATTTCTTATTGCATTATGAAATCGATCAAGGGCTATCTTGGATTCCGATGTTCATTGCTGCTTATGGTGTCTCGTGACATGCAGTGTATAAAAAGTCTTTATAAATTACAAGATCGTTAATTATGTTGTTTTCATTTGAACAAGGCGTGAATGTCAATTGTGGAGAAAATATGGAATATCTTTGTTATTTCAAGTGGGAATAATTGTTATATAATCTGCAATGTTTCTAGTGAGATGTTTTTGTAGACTGTAGTACTACAACAGTTGTTTAATTGATGTGTATTTAATGTGAAACTAAATTATTTTCTAAGCAGTTTCACTTCCATATATTTTATGTTTTGTGATATTTATGAAAAAATAAAAATTTTAAACGAATACAAAAGGTAACAATTTCAATACAATAGTAAGCAATGCATCCATGAAAATGATGTAAAAGAATGTATGGATTGTTAAAATGAGGGAATCACGGAATTTAATTGCAACAATTACATATATTATTTATACTGTTACTTGATGTGGTGAAATATTGTATTGATTATTTAAATTGTAATTTGAGCAACAGATATATGCAATTGTTGAAAAACATTTGACATTATGTCAACTTAGTACAGATAGTGATCATAAATTGCGTTATTGTTAGTTATGGAATATCTTTGTTATTTCAAGTGAAAAAATGTGTTCTTTAATGTGCAATGTATGTTATCATACCGAGTTGAAATTGAATGCCAAACAGACATTATTAATGTGTCAAATATTGGACATTATTACAATGTGACATAACCATTGGCGAATATCACAATGTGACACAACCCTTGATGAATGTCGCCAATGTAACATAACATGTGACAAACGTCACAATGCGACATAATTGCCATGTTGCATTATGTCTATGTTGACTAATGTGGTAGTGTGACAATATATAAGTCATTGTAATGTTGCACAATGATTCAGTATAGTGAAATTATTGCATTGTTTCTGTATGAATATATTGTATTATGGTTTTTTTAATTAATGTGGTTCATTGCATTACAACATTAAAAGCAATTTCATAAGAGCATTATATGTGTAATGTATGAAGTCCTATGGTGGATCATCATAGTGAGTGAGCATCAAGTTGAATTGTGACATTGTTGTATGGCCATGGTGGTTACTGGATTTTTGTTACATGATGCCATTAATTAATTTGTTTTGTAGTAGTTGGGTTTAGTTTTTTGTTGAATTTCTTATTGCATTCTGAAATCGATGAAGGGCTATCTTGGATTCTGATGTTCATTGCTGCTTATGGTGTCTTGTGACATGCGGTGTATAGAAAGTCATGATTAATTACAAGATCGTTAGTTATGTTGTTTTCATTTGAACAAGGCCTGAATGTCAATTGTGGAGCAAATATGGAATATCTTTGCTATTTCAAGTGCAAAAAAGTGTTCTTTAATGTCCAATGTTGGTTCCCATACTAAGTTCAGATCGAATGCCTTGTTTATTCATTTGTTGATAATGCAATCTCTGTGTGACTGTATTGAATATTATTGGTTTAATTGGAATCTTTACATTTTAACCGCATTATTTTTATTAATATAGAAGGACAGGAGATCATATATTAATGTACCTATCAACAGAATTGATAAAATACTTTTAGTGAATGAGGGCAATATATGTAATATTAGTTGTACTATTTAAAAGATGTAAAATATAGTTTCCATTAAATTCTCCATAGAGCCAATAAATTTTGATGCTATAGAGTACATAAATCTGTTAGTGTTCTTTAATGTGCAATGTTTGTTTCCATACCAAGTTCGGGTCGAATGCCTTGTTTATTCATTTGTTGATAGTACAATCTCTATGTGAATGTATTTGAGATTACTGGTTTAATTGGAGTGTTTACATTTTAACCGCATTATTTTTATTAATAATGAAGGACACGAGATCATATATTAGTGTAACTATCAACAAAATTGATAAAATACTTTTAGTGTATGAGGGAAAGATATGTAATATTAGTTGTACTATTTAAAAGATGTAAAATATAGTTTCCATTAAAATCTCCATAGAGCCAATAAATTTTGATGTTATACAGTACATAAATCTGTTTATTTTTAGATCAAAAGAAATAAAAATATTGATTCGAAGCAAAAACTGAAACATAGATACTCGAAATTTCCATAGCCTTTATAAAAAGCTTCATGAAATGAAGCCATGTTTTATTTAAAACCAGAACATACCAAAATTTGCACATAGTGCAAAAAACTCAAACATTTTTTTGTTTACAAAGACGCATAAACCTATTGAATTACATGCGAAAATCCCACAAGGACTATGGGAGAAAATCATTGAAGAAAACCATGCCGGGAGTTAAAGGAAAGAAATTCTTATACATGATAATGTTACTGCATTGATTGTTTGCTGGAAATGGTAGACGTTGATTTGGAAGCGATGATCTTTCATCAACAGATAAATGAGTAACACTACAGGTTTCCAAATCATAGTATATGAATGGAATTTCAGCATTCTTGCACATCAATATAGAAGTTCCAACTGCTCGAAATGGTAGATAGTCTGAACAATTTATATTAATATTTCTTGTCATACAGAAAGCTATTTAAACTACTTATAAATAAAATTAAAAATACGTAGTTATTCCCAACAGAAACATAGTAAATTATAAAAGTAGTTTTTTTGCATAACATAGACATAGTATAACATCACCATGAAGCAATGTCAGAAGACACCATAGGTAGCAATGAACATCAGAATCCAAGATATTTCTTACATCGATTTAAGAATGCAAAAAGAAATTCAAAACAAAAGTGAACCCAATGTGACAATGACAATTTAATTAATGGAATCAATTCTTATACATGATAATGTTACTGCATTGATTGTTCGCTAGCAATGGTAGGCGGTGATTTGGAAGCGATGATCTTTCATCAACTCCTAAACGAGTAAGACTGAAAGTTTCCAAATCACAGTATATGAATGGAATTTCAACATTCTTGCACATCAATATAGAATTTCAAAAATAACGAATGATAATGAATCATAAAATTCATTTATTTTAACGAACACACAAAGCTATTTAAGCTACTCAAAAGTAAAATTAAATATACATAGTTCTTACCAACAGAAACATAGTAAATGATAAATATAATTTATTTGCTCAACACGAACAAAGTAAAACTAAACCATGAGCGAATGGCATAAGACACCACAAGCACCAATGAACATGAGAATCGAAGACAACCCGTCATCTATTTCAGAATGCGAAAATAAATTCAAAACAAAAATAAACCCAACTACCACAAAACAGTTTAATTATTGGCATCATGTAAAAAAATCCAGCAACCAACATTACCATATTGCAGCATAAACATAACAAACCATAAAAATAATTTATTAGAACAAGCACACAAAGCTATTGAAACTACTTATAAATAAGATATAGGTTGACAACAGATTATTCAGAAACAGATCAAAATTCAAAATATTATTCAAACTTATAAAATATCTTCAACACATTTAGATAATTGTATGCAACGATAGACTGAATAAATACAATGATGCGAACTGAAAGAAAAGGGACTCTCACTATTTTTTTTTATGTAGATGGTGATGACAGTGGCTCAACAACTTCTTTTTTTTCTTGGCATGACACCACGAATTTTCTTTGCTTTTTTTGCTATATTTTTTTGGGTTTTCTTGCCAAGATCACAAATTCTGTTCTTCACCAATCTGTGGTTAGGCTCATATTTTATTGCATCCTAAAGCTTGTCATACACCAACCCAAAACCTGAATATCTTTGTCCATACGTACGAAAACCATAAATAAAAATTTGTTGTGTACCAGTAATACCAAACTTCTTCCCTATCTCTTTTTGAATTTCTGGTTTCGAAAGGTTTCCTCTTCCAGGATGTAGAATATGTATCTGAAATCGACGCCTCAACCTTGGTTCATCAATCAGGTGTCTGATGCATACTGTGGGACGATGAGGGATTTTTTTTACATCCATTTGTTATGTAAATTTGAGGCAAAGATCTGAAAAATAAAAACATATATGGTTTTATGAATTCAAACATAATGTTAACCAAATGATACAATAAACAACATTGGATGAAATGTGGCATAAGCACTAAAACTCTAAGATATCAATAACAATTAAATCATACAATACAACAAAAGTTACGTAGGTTGCATTAAATGGAAACATGCAT